>JAUUDW010149770.1:0-22958 GCA_032361385.1 Panulirus guttatus | reverse complement strand
ACTACTGAGGATGGACACATTGTGACACTACTGAGGATGGACACATATTGTGACACTACTGAGGATGGACACATTACGACTCTACTGAGGATGGACACATATTGTGACACTACTGAGGATGGACACATTACGACACTACTGAGGATGGACACATATTGTGACACTACTGAGGATGGACACATTGTGACACTACTGAGGATGGACACATATTGTGACACTACTGAGGATGGACACATTACAACACTACTGAGGATGGACACATATTGTGACACTACTGAGGATGGACACATTACGACACTACTGAGGATGGACACGTATTGTGACACTACTGAGGATGGACACACATTGTGACACTACTGAGGATGGACACATATTGTGACACTACAGCCCTGGATTTGGCTGTCGTTATATCTCTGTTTTGTCAGGTTAGTCGTGGCCGTAAAATATCGCGACGTCTTTTCTGTAAAGTTGTTCGGACGATTTTGGCTGTTATTGAAAATGTGGGCGGGTGGCACAGGCACGGGGTGTGGCTCGTCTTGCGGGAGAAACGCTGATTATTAAGCCGGTTGAATTCTGTATGTGTGTTGTGTACGAGGTAGTTTGGATGGAGTTGTCATGAGCGAGATCCGGATTGAATAGTTCTTGAAAGGTCATCTTTTAGCATTTTCCGGACTGATCGTAACGTATCCTTGGTATAGACCTATGAGAAGGTATGTATTGAGCCAAGTTACGAATCTTGTTTTGTTGAATTAAGGTATATGAAAACATTTGGTCTGCCGGGCAAGTTGGCTCATGCAGTGTGCTGCACGTTGTCAGTGACTGGGAAGTTGACCAGAGTTGAACTGTTATATACGCCCGATTGTTTAAGGTGCTTGATAGTCATCATGTTCATTTTGTAGTGCAATATTTAGTATTAGGAATGTGAATGCCTCTGTGTCTTGACTTCCTGTCGCCTTGCCTTTTGTTCTGCGGCAGAACCTGTGGCATGAGGTTAACGTGGAGGCAGATAGCAAGGTTGCCCCACACTCCATCCTCATTAATGGTCCTGTACTTGATGACTCGCTTTCAAATATTTCGTTTTGGCTCATGGGTCAGAGTGCTCAGTGTTCTTGACCCCAGCCAATAGATTTCTCGTTTTTCTTTCATCTTTCATTTGAGTTTATCCCTTGCTGTTCACTTCGCTTTCGCTTCCTTTGTTCTTCAGTATGTTTCTGTTCTACCATTGGTCTGTTATTTCATCAGTGTGTGCTTGTTGGTTTGTATCGGTGTGCGTGTCAGTCTCTCCAAACTGACAGCCTGTGAGTCTGTGTGGTGTTGGTCGTGGCAGTAAGCGTTGGGGAGGGATGTGGGGAGAAGCGGGTGTGTGGAAACATTCCGAGGGCGGGCAGCGCGACGCGGGCGGAAGGGAAAGGTCGCAGCAGCAGAGGCGGCGCAGCCAAGTGGCAAGGTATTAAAGAGGAAGAGCGGGCTCTACATCGCCCGCCCGCCATGTAGGCCACTGACGTGCAAGTCGGCCACAGAGCTTGTAGGTCAGTGAGGTGCAGCTTGGGCTTTGGTTGGCCTGGCAGGTTTAGGTTCAGGGCTTGTGTGTGTCAGGAATATGTGGTCCGGCTGGCCTGTTGCAGGAGAGGAGTCTTGGGCCCGTGTAAGCCGCACTGGAGGTGTAGTTCAGGGGTCCTGTACAGCAAGAAGGTGCACATTAGGTGCGCGTCGGCCAGGTAGGTTCAGGCCTGGAGCGTGTTGGGCAGCGAGGTGTAGGCTGTCGGCTATAGGCCAGAGAGGTGAGAGTAGGGGCTTGCTCGGCCAGGGATGTTGGCGTTTCAGGGTTGCAGGCCGGGAGGGGAGTAGGAGGGGAGGTTTGGAGGCTGTAAGGCAGGATTGTATAGGTCGTGGACTTGTTGGTCTGGAGTTGTAGGTAGGATCCTTGATGGTGTGATAGGTGTATGCATATGGACTGTTGGCTGGAAGTTGTAAGTGGCAAGGTTATAGTATAGGGAGGTGCAAGTTAGGGAAAGATAGTTCGCGTACTGCGAAGATGATACTGCCAGGAAGGGTGTTGGCTGGTAGCAGTACTCTTGCAGTGTGGTATTGGGAGGTGAAGCTCAAGGGTAACGTCCTGTGGAAATGTACATAAGGACGGATGTTTGAGGCAGACATGGTGTATATTTAGGGATGGATCATGCTTGTAGAAATAGAGACCTTTAGGATTTTAGGTCACTAGAGTGAGATGGGATAGTGTGCACGCAGGTAGAGTTTGTTGAAAAGGGAGGTATAAGTTCAAGCGACTGTACTGTGAATGTAACACAAACAGTTAATGGGTTAATGAAGAGGGTATTCTTTTTAATAGATGGTTATGTCCAAAATAGCTCCAAGTCCACCAGAAAGCAGTGTCTTGACAGTTTCCCTTTTAAGATTATCAGAAAAATATGACAGGCCAACCAAACCACTCTTTTAGTTTACACATTTATTTGATTCATCATCAATTGAGACTTACATTATCTCCATATACAGAATGCTTCAAATGCATCAGATCACCAGCTATTCCAAAAACATCTCTGTATAAAATATTCACAGTCCTAAACAGTTTTTTCATTACATCTCCATCTTCCACGGTTTACCTCTCCTCCCTGAACCTTATATTGTATGGCTATATATCATCCTCACCACCTCTTCATATGCAATACATCTTACTTACTTTTGCCAATGCTAAAAGACTTTCATTCAAGTACCTTTCTAATGACTTCCTTGCAACACATCACCTTCTCAAACTTCATTCTAACAAGCCTACAACTTCTAACTATAATATATAAATTATCCGAGTCTACTGCTCTTATCTGTTCACTATCCTTACATATACAGGCATGAATTTCAAAGCCATATACATCAGCAAAAGGACAAATACTCTTTCATACACACTTTACACTATACTTTTTTCCATTCTCCTGAGCTTTAAGTTCAATCCCAAATTTTCTCCCTCACGTGAATACTTTCAACTTAGCTTTCCCACGACCATCCTTACTAAACTTTACTTCCAAACATCTAAGCTTAACCACAACTTTTGGTTCATCATATAAACTGATGTCATAAATAAAATAACCTTTTCCTTTCAAAGATCAGAGTTTTACTTTGACTTGCATTCACTTTCAGCATTCTTCCCCAACATACACCATCGAACTAGCCTACCATTTTATTTAAATCCAACTTTGATTTTGCTAGCAGCACAGTATCATCTGCATACAAAAACTGATACAACTTCCTTGTCTGTGGTTAAATGTCTTGCACCAAAATCACTCCATCTCATTCCCATACAATACCCCACCCGTGAAAAACATTAATCCTTTGTCTATTTTTGCATTTCCTCTAATCTTAGACTTTTATAAAAGCTTATGATAATAAAAAGAAAGAGATTAACCTTAAAAATCAACTCAACATTAATGTCAAAAGACACATGATTTAAAAAAAAGAGAAAATATAGCATCCCTAACATTTGTAAACCCTTTAAGTTTCTATGATAGGTAGTAGCTGGTGGGTAGCCAACGACTAAGGAGATATATTACTAGTACTACCCGCCCGAGGCTTGGGGATCTGAAAGGTAAGTGACGGCTGCATCGTGAGCCAGCACTTTAGTGGCTGTCAAGTTCCAATCCTCTGGCCCAGGTAGCTGTCTTTTCTTTCTGCCTCACCCACACGTGGACTATTGGCATTCTGTCCACAAACATACAATCCCTTCATGTCAAACATAACATTTGACAACACTTAACTCACATAGCACATTCTTCTTAACTCTAGATTTTCCTCCAGTGAGAGCTATGTGCTAGCCCTGCCTTTTGGCAAAATGGTAAGCGCAATAGATAGATACAGTAGTTAGGAACATTTTGGAAGGAGCACTGGGTAAAAACCTTAGGTACAAGTACTAGGTAGGAACATCAGGTAGAAGTGGTCAGTATGAACATTCGGTAGAAGTTGTCAATAGGAACATTAAGTAGGAGCCTCTGCAAACACTATGCTTGAGTTGCCCTCTGTCTAGTCCTGTTGCACTAGGTGCTAATTATGGAGACTATTGTCGTGGCCACCCCATTAAGGGAGTTCCAGGTGGGAATGGGTGACAGAGATACAGATATACAGATAGACAGATTAAGTTTCCCTAGCAACATGATAGTTTGTGTGCCTGGTTGTGAGCCTGTCTCTGCCACTTAACTGTCCTTACAGAGCCCAAATATCACAATAAGCATTCTCATCTATTTCTTCAAAACCATTTCTTTTCATTTACACTGCATCCTATTTCTCTCCATGGTACCATGTTTTTATGTATATAGCTACCAGACACATTGGAGCTGTATTACTTTCAGCTGCCAGATGGATGTTCCAGTGAGATGATAAACTATACCATGAACAGTGTAAAGGGATATGGTGAAAAAGAAATGCTTGAATATCTAAAAAAGGCATAAGCTTTAAGTGATATAGCTGAAGGAGTCTCTGAAGTAAAATAAAAAAATCTTATTAAACAAGCAAAGATAAATAACTGTCACTTTAACCTCCTACCTTGGAATATTCAATACAACAATACCCTGCAGTGATGGCAAGGGAATCCTTTCACCGTCACATTCAAGCTGCACACGCTGATCTAGGTTCTTGTAGGTTTTCTAAGAGACAGTAAACACAACAAAATTATCAGATAGAGTTATAACATTTTAGTATACTATCTACTGACGGGCACCCCCTTGTTTCATTTACTCTCATTCTGTGTTACTCTATACTCATTCTTTCTTGGCAGCTGCACATAGTCCTCATTTACAAGCTACCTCATTTTCATCACTTCTTTCACACACATCAAATCCCCTTTTCCTAAAGCTACGACAAACTATGACACCCATCTCTGCAGAGAAATGATCAGACATACCACCTCCTATCCCTCACAGCACATCTACATCCAACAACCTCTCCTCTGTACAAGTGTTGATTAGGACATAATCCAATAATGCCCATTTACTTCTGACCCCATTCAACCATGTAAACTTACGTATGTACCTTTTTAAACCAAATATCTTCAATCACCATTCCTCTTTTGGCACACACCTCAATAAAAGCAGACAACAACTAGTGTATCAACAAGAAATTATGAGCACTTACAAAAGCATTTAAACTACTTTGGAACAAAAGGCATCATGAATTTAGTTTACAACATTATCTAATACAGATAGAGCAATCATATAGATTTCTACATAAAGAAAAATTAATATGTCTGTATACAAGATGTGGGTGAGTGAATAATAAAGCATACACAAGTACAAATGGTTCTTAATAGAAGAAAAACACACACTTTACAAAATAAAATAAATGACGACACTTGCAACTTATACAGTTATAAGACACAAGTTTATTAATCATGTAATCCAATTTTCATATTCTACAACCTGTTTATTACAATTTGAATCAGCAATATGGCCTAAAGCTTTATACAGTGAAATGAAATAAATAAATTTTTCTTTATCTATCAAAATGCGGATTATGTATGTACTTACACAAAGCCATTCCTTTGAAGCTAGAACCCCATACCACATGAAATTCTTAGTTCTTGATCGACATTTCTCTGGATGTTCTTCTCTTTTGTTATGAAAATCTAATGTAATCTTTGCATCAATACCAATACCAAAATAGTTGTTCATGGTGCATCTTTCATTATATCCATCTCTGAAAGATGAGTAAATTCAAATTATCCAAGGTAATGTATGTACATAAGACATCTTTTTCTGTAATCATACATGTTTGAGATGTACATATACAACACTAACTTAGAATCATATTCCCTTCTTTCAGATCAAGTTATATCTTTGTGGTGCAAAGTCTACTAGTTATCTCTCCTAACACTAACACTAACCTCTAGTCCTTCTCTCTCAGGAATTTTGGTGAGTTCTTTTTATAATGGCCCTCAGCATATCTAAGGCATTTCTGTGAGAGTGTAGTGTAAGACCATATTTATCAAACTTCCTTTGGTTTTCTGTTTCTCCTTGTTCTATAATCGGTCCACAGTAGCAGTCATTGGTGGAGCAACTTTCCCCTTATCCTAGCTACAATGGTGTCCCTCTGGGGTATGCCTTATCTTATGCCCTCTTTCTTTTCTCCTTAAATGATCTTCTTTCTACAATATCTCTAACAGTCTTCACACTTGCACTTAGATCCTGTATGTAATTTAGTCCTTTCCTCTAACGGGCAGATTTTGCGATGTTGATCATATTAGGTTCCCATGACAGAGTGTAGGGTATGGTTATGTCCAGCTTGTTTGTGTAATTGCAGGGCAAAACTGCTGTGTTTTGAAATTTAACACAGGGAGGCAAGTGATATTTATAAAGAGGAATAGAGATAGAAATAGCATTTTTGCACCACTGAATTTAACTAGGTTACTGCTTCCCAATTATGAGATGCTGTTCAGGTTCAGATTGAGAGATAAGATGTTTAATGCAAGAAAGAGGAGTATTAGTAAGTGAACTCCTTAGGTCTTCTTTCTTTAAATGACACTATTTATTTCCACTTGAAAACACATAAAGCAACTAGTTTCTTTGTGATGGCAAGGACCAGTACAAATATTTTAATGGTAAACATTATGCAAGCCTGCTCTTACCTAATAACACCAAAATGAATGGTAATTTACAAAATTACTGTATCTGACATAAATTCTGAATATGGAGAAAGATCCAATATGAATATAAAGGTAAATTTTGGCATACTGCACATATCTGGACAAAGACTAAAGTGAGTAAATGAAAAGAGTCAACCTAATAAAGCTGCATATTGTCCTCTTGCATAATAATGTATTACAATTATGCAATACATTAGTGTTACTCCAGGTTCACTTACTAGAAAAAGACTTCAGTTAGGGGCATAAAATAGTAGTTGTCAAGAGCACATTGAAAGCATTACTCACATATATTTTTTTTTGCTAAATGTACCACTGTTTCTCAAAAACTGCATTAAATTAAGGATCAAATTATATTCTTACAATGATATCCTGTACCTTAAAATCTATACATAATAGCAAAAGTGGTCAAAGAAATCTGCTCAAGATGCCAATGGAAAAGGAGTGAGAAAAATGAGTTAAAATTCTTAAAAATAGTATGTACCAAAAGAAAGAAAATGAGTGACATACAAAGAGGAGTCATCAAGATCCATTAGAGGTGAGGCAGCAGCACAAAGAGCATCAGCATTGGCCAGAAGAACCTTGCTAATGAGACCACCAGAGCTCCCACCAGCTGCTATGTCTGTAATGTTCATAAACCATTACATTTTATTATACCATTACACACTGCCTAAAAGTGCTACACACACCTATAAGACTACTATATGTAAGTCTATTATAAAAAGGTAAAAAGTTTATAAACAAAGCATTTTTACATGATATGTAAAACTCAGAAAATCATGAAGTGAGACAAAAACATAATGTTCTGAGATAAAATAATTTCCTTAATAAAGAATACACAATGCTCATTATATGTTAAGAATACCATGTAGTAATTAATTAACTGTATACAAGCTCATATGGAAACATGAACAGATACAAATTCACAAAAACACATACTCACGCTAATACGCATGCATGAAAAAACACATATACATGACACAACATATACAAACATGACACTAAACAAATATGGTAATGTAGATACTGACTTGCCCTTTGACCCTTTAAATGCTCCACATGCAAACACCCATCCCCAAATAACAACAGCCCATTTCTTGCAGTTTTGCTACAGCAACTTACAGGTTGAGGAAAAAGTTCATAAACAAAAACTATCCTTGCTATAACAGAATTTTGATTCTCAAATTTTTTAATTTCTATCAATAAAAAAAAAATCAAATTATGTTTAATCATTAATGAAGGAATTAATAATGAAAAAAAGTTAACTTTTTACCAAAACTGTGGCCTTAAAGTATCTAGAGCTATTACATAATTGACTCAACTTTGGTGTGTTCCCTGAAAAAAAAATCCCTCTTGGTAAATGACTAAATTTTTTTTAACACTGAAGGCTCCAGTCATGGACATAAACAGTAGTTCTCCAGATTTACAAAAAACTCAAGAGGATGAAACAGATGATCTCAGTGACTCTCCCTCTCCTTCAAAGTAACTCCATCATACAAAGCTACCTAAAGTATTTTTTTCTTCCTTATTACCATTATTATTATCAATATCATCAGAACATTATCAAATCTATATCATGTGTGTTTTGAGAACAGGTTTCCTGGGATCTTAAGACTGCTTTCATTATGATACAATCAAATAACTGCTTTGAACTGTTAACCCTTTCATTATGGATGGGACTTGCACATCCCTAAATGCTTCCTGCAATATACAACGGCTGGGATGGATATGTCCCAAAACATATCTATTTGAGTGCATCAGTCTGGGGGTGGTCTGTGACTAGAAAGTACTGTATTGCAATCTATCTATTGCTCCTAATAGCTGAGTCTATGACAGGAGCATAAGGTAAAAGTTGTTGGTAGGAACATTAGGTGGGAGCATTAGGTATAAGTAGCAGACTGGAACATTGGGCACTCACAATAGGTAGAAGTAGTCAGTAGGAATATCAGGTAGAAGCCTCTGAAAAGACTGCACTAGAGTTGCCCTCTGCCAGTGGCCTGTTAAGAATGAGGCACTAAAGGCTAAGGAGCAGCACCGGAAATCACCAGCTCTGGGAACTCTTTTGCCATGGCGACAGCCTTGTGAGAGTTCCCAAGGGAATGGGCATCAAAGATATACAAATAGAAAATGGACAAGGCTGGAGAAAATCCAAGATTTTTCAATACATGTGTCAGAAATAATTTGTCAGTTAAAGAGCAGCTAGTCAAGATAAAGGATTCAGAGGATAGATTTGTGGAGAAAGATGTAAGAATATAAGGGGGAACTGCATAACAAGCTCAAAAGTATTTTCGTATCGTAAGACACTACAGCCACTAAACTGGTGAGATGGAATGGCGGGGGAGGTTTTAGAAACTTTGAGATATCTAGAAAAGACATAACAGAATACTAAAGGGACTTGACCAACACAAGGCTTATCTTCTTCAGGAGGTTTCACTATATATGCTGAAGATGAGTGCAGATTCACTTAACAGACCTCTTGAAATACTATTCAAGATGTCTCTGAAGAAAGATGAGACACCAAAGGCACTGAAAAGGGCAAACACCGTACCCATCTAAAAGAAAGGAAACTGGGAAGAAGCTCTGAACTACTGACTAGTTTTTCTGATGAGTGTGGTCTGCACTGGAAAGATAATCTGAAAGCATATGAATACCTTTATAACTCAGGAAAACTTAAAAACTCTATACCAGATACTAATGAAATTTATTTCTGTTTATCTGCATTTTAATGCCTTTAGGGTATTGGGCTGAGTGATTTTCCCATTCACTTGGGTTCTGTGGTATTAAGTTCTTGTTCAGTTACTTCATGCTAGTATAAAAAATTTTTAGTTTTTTAACAGACTGCACTCTTACTGAATGGAGTTACCTTTTCCTTGAAAGTTTTGAAGGATTCCTGTCTAATAAGACTTTCTTTTTCAGTATAGATTATTGCATTTTTATGTTAGCTGAGATGACATAGGCAACTGAGGTGCTAATCAAGGCCATCCCATTAACGCTATATATATGGGTGCATGGCAGCGGCGGTTCGCCGGGGGAGAGTGAAGCGGAGGAAGAGGAGGAGGAGGAGAGGATTGCAATGCCCTTTTTTCCCATGTTCCAGGCGGGGGTCGACGAGAGTGTTCCAAACTGTTTTACTCTACCATGAGCATCAATTGCATTTCTGCCCCATTTTCTTTTAGGGGTAAACAAAAAGGTTATTCTAATCATCAGTTTCTTTTTCAGCTTAAATAAAATGATTCTGAAAAGTATATCTAATGTTTCTTCTAAACAACCATTAATAAAAATAAAAAAATACATATTTCTGCAGGGCCTGTTTGTGGATACGGAACTGTGGTTTTCGTGCATTACATATGACAGCAAGCAAATGAGAGTGGATGCAGCCTTTTTCATCCATTCCAAGTGTTACCTTGTTAACGCAGGAGACTGGAATCAAGTATGAAGAAAGAAAAATATTTCTGTAAGAAATCACATGAGAAAATAAAGTACACGAGAGTACATGGGAAAGACACAACAGGGGCTTGTTTTGCCCATTTTTAGGTTATTTGCTTTGAACTTAACTCCACCTATTACTAAGTGAATGAGTTTACAAAAGAAGAGTAACAGGGCTCTCTCCCCATCCTCTAGCAGTAACAGCTGGCAGAAAAAAGAAGTGAAGAAATACCATTCATTTGTTGAGAGATCTTGCTACACTATATCATCCTCTGCTGTAATACAATATATTCTTTGGATGATATGAGAAAAAGGAACTAATGTATATGTATATTGTACTTTTTTCCTTGCATCCATTTAGTACACACCCAAAATGATGAAAAACTAAGGTAAGTGGATTTTGAATGTATCTAGCGTCTATCCAGTATTAAAGTGTTTAACACTTCTACTTGCAGAGAAGATTTTTCCCATGACAGTATTACATCTTTTAGTTTTAAGTTTCATTCCAGCTGCCCTGGTAAACGTACATTCATGTGATTTACAAAGACTTTTGTGATATAAATTGTTTAAATCTATTCACAATTTTGAAAACTTGTATTCAGTCAATGCTCAAATCAATTCTGTCATCCATCTTTGTACTTGTTTTGGCTTTTCCTCTTCTTTCTTGTAATTTGGGGACCAAAATAGGACTGCATATTCAATGTGTGACTTTACTAGAGCTTTCAAAAGGGTCAGAGTTGTTGTGTGTGTTTTGCAGTCAACATTACCAGTTATGAAACTCTTTTTATACAATGCTAGACACTGCATACTAAACTGGTATTCTCCAGAAAACACTAGAATGTGTTAATGGAAGTTAAGACTTGACTTAAAAGAAACACTGGGGAGTGGATCACATTTTACCTCAAAATTCAATGGGATAATGGGATTTATGTTCCTAAAAAAACATTTCTTAACCTAAATTGTAATTAAATGACAAGTAAAATGCCTAAAAATATACAGTAACATGTAGTTTCACTGATAATCAAACTATATTAGTAAAGAGTACTTCCTTAAAATACACAGAGTAGTAATACAATACTGTGAATAACACTGCATGCATGAAGGTAATCTGGACCTAGTACAACAGGTGTTAGCTCTAGTTATAACAACATGGTAACGACACAAAAACACCATAACATGTCTAAAGTTATCTCTAAATCTGATGCTGTTGCTGCTTCTCTTCCTCCTAGAAGTACAAAGTTTGCTGGCTGCTTTCCTACAATGCTTTATAACAAAGTACACAATTGTACAGTTTCTGGTACTGTCCCTCCAAGAAAGCACAAACTCGATTTTTCCCCCTACCAACAACAACATTTCTCAGAGAAAAGGTGACAGGTTCATGGCTAAACTAGTTGTAATGAAAAATGAACTGGAGTTTTAATAATAACTTTCACTGTTATCACATCATAATCATGCCACGTTGTATGCCCCACACAAGACACATGAGTCAGACTGGCATCTGTAGGAATGCAGCCAGCTGCTGGCACACAACCACTCAACAAAGTGACTGCTTGCTCTCACTGTGAAATGCACCATTTTCAAAACTCTTAACATATCATTTTTGGAATTTTATGTACAGCTGCCTCCACTTCCAACAAGGACAGTCAGCACTGTCAATGCTCTCTTTCCACAAGATGTGAACCCAAGGCTTATCGACTCACTACTTCAAAGTTCTCATTGTTTTGAGTTCTGCTTACCATGTTGCAGTCATTACTAGTGTCCACATCATTTCACTATCAATGGTGTTCATTTGATTTCAATAAACTAACAACATTTTGATGTCACTCCTTCCTTTCCATGGCACGTGAACCTGAGAGTGTCAACTTGTTAGTCTGAAACTAAACATGGGTAAACAGAGGTGTTCTCTGAACTCAGATCATGACACCACACTATTCATCCTCTGACATCACTAATACATTGACTGTGTCATCGGTATTACCTCAACCCAAGGAGAAAATGATATAAGTTGCTATATTAAAGACTAACGATAAATGATATTACCCATTACCTAATAAAGATTTAAGCACCCAGGGTGGATTCATCATAGGCGGTGTCTGTGGAGGGATAATGGTGGTGGGTAGGAAAACGTTGCGTGAAGGTAGACGAAAGTGTGGCATGATGTGTCGGGCCATCCTCTGATACTCCTAGCTTGAAGCAGTGGGATGAAGATGTTTGCAAAAAATTGTATCAAGATAACTTTAGTGATGAGGTTATATAGTAACCTTCAGGCAAGATGTCCTTCCTTAATAGCACTTTATTGGTTTCTTCCTATCTGCTAAAATGCACACCCACCCAAAGTTTTATGTTAAAAATCTTATAGCATGAGTGTTCATGTGGTCATACATTTCTCATGGATATCATATTCATTATGAAAACTTTACTGGTTTCCTGTAATGCAGAACATGTGACAGAAATGCAATAACTAAGAAGCAAAGCATAATAAAAGATGTCAAGATAGTGAGGTTAATGGTAAGCTTTTTCACGGAATGTGGTGTGAGTGTGTTGGGAGTGAAGTTCTGAGGTGGTCATCGTTACTGCGAGATCATTCACGTATTAGCTTGGAGTCGTCATGAGTCACTAATACAGATGATGAGCTTGGTATCAATTAGCAATTACAAGGACCTCTTCAACTTATTTTGCCTTGGAGATGAGCTTTGAAATAACTTACCAAATATACACAACGCCACGATACTCAACCTTCTAACAAAACATATAATACATGGGAAAATGACAAAATGTCCATTATCTGGCCAGCCAACATTTTGCTATTCATACCCAATTTACCAGATTATTAAATCTGCCTTATGTACTACTAATCTACAGTCTCTTATTAAACCCAGCATATCATTAAAATCACCAGATGAGCTCATATAAACCATGTTTCTTAACAACAAGCAGCAAACATTTTCATGCTCTAGGTATTGCCAAAAGCTAACAAGGACCAAAAGTTATATTTCTGCATGACACAGCAAACAAAATGCAATAACTTGTTATTACTTTATCCAAACCAAACCATCACCACAATATAGTATCTGCATTCCCATAATAAGATTGTTTATTCATCACAACATATCGATGACCCATGTGGTGCTGACCCCATCCCTTAATTTGTCATTACATCTCACAATGCACACCACCACCCAACAGCAAACACCATATTTTTGTTACAGGCTGTGAAACTGTGAAACATTACTTGGAACAGCTGATGTGCTGCAAAATGATATTCTTTTTTCATATCATTTATACTTAAAAATGTTTGACAGCTCCCTGGATAATCATATTTAGAACAAAAATGATAAAGAAACTATTCAAATGCATCGTTTACCTACTACACAGGTCATAAAAGCCACCCCTTATGACAAAACCAGCAGGTATAAAGGTCATCCTTGAGCTGGAGACATTTAGTTTTTTTTGGATGGAAGGAATGACATGACCTGTGTGTGTGTGTGTGTGTGTGTGTGTGTGTGTGTATGTGTGTGTGAGGAAGTGGAGTTGCATCATCGAATGATTCAGAATTCTAATTTGCGATAAACGTCATCCTCAACATTTTTGCCCAGTCTTACTTATCTCTATATTTGCTACATAAAATACTGCACTGTATGTAGGTATCAATTATCAGCATACTCCTCTTTCAAAACTAACCACACTTCCCTCCTTACCTTGTTACCTTGTCATCTCTTCCCACACCAAACGCAGTCATCTGCTCACCAAACCCAATTCACTAATGAAAGCTTCGAAATATCAATTCGATACTCCCAGGGTTCAAACCTCACGGAAAGAGATGATTGACATCACTGACCGTCCCATTAGGAAGTGGAAGCAGCTGTACGTTATTCATTTATTCCCTCTCTGCTCTTCAAGCAATACTCTAAGGCAATACAAAGTATAATAAAATACAAAGGAATAGTTTTAATAAACTTAATTCATGTTTAAAAGATAAAATCTTGATTTGGGTGCCTGGCCATTGCAATATTTGTCACAATGAACAGGCAGACCAATTGGGTATGTTGACCTCAGAACTCGAAGAGGTCTCCTGATCCCTTGGATCCTCCCTTTCTTTAAGGAGTTTATCTTAATATCTTCTGTGACAAAGTCAGTGGACCAGCCCGTCCTTCAACAACAAAGTCAAATCCATAATAGCAGAATGGCTGTCTTTTTACAGGCAGAACAGAAAGGAGAAGTATTGCTGGCCTGCTTAATGACAAACTTTACCATAGTCACACTTCATAAACCATACATTAGTAAATGTTTTCCACCAAGATACCCCAACTGCAAATCACATCATGAAAATAGGAAACATCATCAGATGTTTACCACATACACAAAAAAGACAAAAACTTATTATTTACTGTAATAAAAACAAACAATCTTCATTATCAAATAATTATATCTGATAATAGCAATACAATACATACAATAGTGATACAATAAATAAACTGGCAATCTTCCTCAAGGACAATGTTATGATCAGATGATATAAGGCAGCCTACTGGTTCTGCTCGATGGTGAGGCCAACACTGGGGTATTATCGTTTTTGTTTTGGACTGGTATTGTAGCAAATGGCCATGTTAAATTATCAGGCTGGTGGTCTAACACAGGAGAGGCATTATTTCACAGCTGGTCCCATTATGGAGCAGGACTGGTGGACAGCCAATATATGTATTATCATATATCTTTTATGTCCCCAGTTAAGGTGGTGGCCTGTCCCTAATCTATCCTGTCCTTTCGCAGTCCCTTCTAGCAACTGCAGTGTTGGATGCTATACTGACTAGGCAGTGTTTGCCATCACATTGCCAGAATGTCCACCTTTATCTTCTATTTCTATATTCTTTTTGTCTCCATACCTCAAAATATACAAACCGTTTCTATATTTCTTGTCTAATACCTTGATATATTGATATGTAGGATATAACATGGTATCTATGTACAGTCAAAAATCAAAATGGGTTGCAGACCTAATGACCTTTCCTGCAGATCACTGGCTGCTAAACCAAACAACCAACCCCTTGCCAGCGAATGACTGCCCTGGTGAATGATTGCTAAAGCATGCTATTGCAGGCATACTTTTTGGAACTTTTCTTTTTTTCTATATAATTCCTTTTCTTTCCCCTTATATAATTTAACCTGTCATGAAACACAGGGTAGTGGGACACTGGGAAGCAGGGAATGCATGCACTTCTGATTATTACTAATAACAACTACAAGATTGCTCTCTTCAATGACTTTAGTTGGCAGATTTCCAAACTTTTGATAGTCATGTTTAGTAAATCTCCAAAGTGCATAACTTTACATTTGTCTACATCATATTTCATCTGCAATTTGTGTAAACACTTTGCTAATTTGTTAAGATCTCTTTAAATTATTTCATAGTCTTGCCTAATTTAGGCTGTATCTTCCAGTTTTGAACAATCCATGAAATTAGAGATCTTTGACATGTGACTCGATTCTAGATCATTTATATATATCATGTGAACAATAGGGCCAAGGACCAATCCCTGTGGCACAATAATTGTCATGTTCAGCCAGTCTGAGGCTTTACCATTTAAAACTACACAATGCTTTCTATCGGTGAACCGGTTACTAATCCAAGCACCTAGTTCATCCTTATTCAGGATAATTTTAATGTAAACAGCAATCTTGTGTGGTACTTTGTCGAATGCCTTTTGAAAGTCTATTGCAGCAAAAGGTACTTTTGCGTTACAGTTCATCATATGAAATGACGAAAAATACCGATAAATTTGTTGGACAAGATCTGTTATGGAAGCCATCCTGGTTGTCCAATATTATGTCGTGACCTAAAAAGTCACAGTTTTGTCACATTTTTCATTCCCTCATTTTACCTAAAAATGACATGAGGCTTTCTGGATGGTAATCTAAGGCACATTTCTTACCTCCTTCCTCATATAATTGCAGTGACATTTGCCACTTTCCAGTCTTATGGTTCCTTACCTTCTACTAGTGATTTGTTAATATTTTGGTTATGGGAAATATCAGGTGCCGTCTGACCTCCATCAAAAGTCTTGGGGCTAGGTTTTCAGGGCCAGTCAATCTGTTTGGGTTAATTTGGTTTAAGTATTTTAGTACTTCATCACTCTTAATTCAGTTACCTTTAATTTTTCATTATTAGACCTTGAAACATTTTTTGCAGTTGAGATATGCAAGGAGAGGGAGGAGGCTAACTAGGAGTTGGAAGATTGGAGTGAAAGAGGCTTTACCTTATCAGAGCTTGAACATTCTGGAGGGTGAGAGGTAAGCATAGGATAAAAAATGAATTGAAGCACTGTGGTATACAAGAGTCATTGTGCTATCAATGGGCGACACAAAAGCATGTGAAGAAGTCCGGGAAAATCAAGGAATGGCCTGTGGGACATGATTATAGATCGAGGGTTCTGCTTTTGGGACAATATGCATGACAAGTTGAGTGGATATGCATGAATGAGGTCAATGTTCATCTGTTCCTTATGCTACCTACTGAAAAAAATAAAGGTAGGTGGGGGTATGGGAGGTGAATCAGTTGCTATTTGTATGTGATGCAGCTCTAGTGACAGATTCCAAAGGTTGGCGACAGAGTTTTGGAGAGTGGTGTGACACGTAAAAGCTTAAAGTATATGTGAATAAACGTAAGATAATACGTTGCAGCAGAGGGGTGAGGTAGAATGGTCTGAAAGCGAGTCTGAATGGGAAGAACCTTGAGGAAGAAGAATGCTTTAGGTGCCTGGAAATAAATATGGTTGTGGATGAAACCATTGGAGTTAAAGTGAGTTACAAGGTGGAAGATGGAGCTATGGTACTTGGTGCAATACAGAGCATGTGTTACAGGAGGTCAATGTTTGTTATTGCAAAGATGAATATGACTGAAAATAGAGTAGTCACAACAGTTGTATGGATATAGGCCTAAGGCCTTCAACATACAATAAAGCAAGATGATGGATGAGTTGGAAATGAAATACTCGAGGATTATGTGTGGCTGTGAATCAGGTTAATCAACTTAGGAATGAAAGTGAAATGATAGTTGTACAGGTAGGCATATTTGACTGAAAGGGCCATACAGGATGTCCTAAAATGGTCTGGACATATGGTGAGGATGAGCAAAGAAAGACTAATCTAATCAGTTGGATCTATTCATCGAAGAGGGGGAAACAAGGGGGAGGGTGAAAACGAAAAGATAGAGTAAGGGAGGTTTAGGCATCAGGGTTTGAACATCCAGAAGAGTGAGAGACATACTTGGGATGGAGTGACCTGGATGGGTGATGGTATATGGGGGCAACACGCTGTCGATGGACTGAACCAGTGAATATGAAGTAGTCTGGGTAAACTATGGAATAGCCTGTGGATGGAAGGCTCCAAGCTCAATACATTATACATAACAGATATAGAGTGAATGTAGGCAAATCAGTCTGTTGCTTCTTTGTTTCTCATGCTACTTCATTACAGTGGTGCAGGCAGTAAGGTATAAGAGGAAGGATCTTCATAAAATGTTTAAAGTGCATAAAATCAGTAAACTAATGGTGACCTGGTATAAATGTAAGAGGGATATACACTAAACATGTAACTGTTGTCCTTGTTCTATGCTTAACATTCATCCCTTGACACTACATCTAGTTAGTGAAATCAACTACAGCTGATGGCATGCTGGAAGTAGTAAATTAGAGTCAAAACAGAATCTTTATATGCTGATAAAATATTACAGATGAAAACTGGTTGTACTACTATAGTCCCAATAATCAAGTACAACAAAAGACTGAATGTAAATATTTTCATAAACTAAGAACATGATTATTAAAAGCCTCCTTCATAAACTATGGCAACATGGAAGATACAATTTCAACTAACTCTAAATTAAAATGATAACCAAATGAGCTGCTTTCTAAATTCTTTTGATTAAACTTAAATTAATTTGTAGTGAATCATTCAAATCAGCAAGAGATATAACTAGATACAAGTGAAGTTTCTAATACATAACTAACACATATCAATTGTTTAATATGTATAGATGACTATGCTTTCAGCTTTGGTATTTCACATTCAAAACTATTCAGGAGATCTGAATGGGTTTATGATCCTGAACTTAAACTGCCATATCAATCATGCAGAATTCAAATCCAGGCTCTACAGAACTAATACTTCATAACAACACTCTCTTTAGATGGTGGACCAATTTAATTCTCTGCAACTAAAAAATCATGCTTAAGTCAAATCTGATACTGACATATATACAGAATTCTAAACATAGCTTCCTTCTTATCATTATGTGACACATACAATCTAAGGGAACTTTATGAAAAGCGATGAAATTCTACTCATAAAAGACAAGTAAACTAAACGGGCAAAATTAGATTACTAAAAATTACGTGTACCAACATGACCATGCAGCTCTAACATGCTCTGTGTCCCATTGGAAAGGTCTTTAAACCTATTATCAACATACTTGGCCACATAGGTAGGGAGACAAGTGGGTTGATGATTGGGAGATGTTTGCGAGATGATCGAGCAGCAGCAGAGCCCCTAGCTATCCCTCGGCTTGCTGAACCCCGCCCCCCTCGCTCAGGACTTCTGCTCTTGTCCCATCCAGAGGTTGGGGCTACCACACTTAGAGAGGAGATGTCTCCTGCTTGACTTTTCAAGGTCGAACCTGAAGAGATGCGCCGAGAAGCTGATGGAAAAGGAGGAACTATGAGAGTAGATGATGGGTTAGTTGTTATAAATGTTAGTGATGAAATTACAAAGCATGAAATTAGTACAAAGTAGAAGTAAAGAATGATAGCACTAAATATATCTGGAATGCTAGTCTGATTAGAGTAGGCAGAGATAAGTTCTTTTCAGTTAAGTGTGACAAAATAATAAGCGCTATGTGCTAGATGGTAGGAACAATAGATAGTAGTAGTAGGTTTTGCCAAGGTCACTTATTTGAGGGGTTTCTCAAAAGGAACAGGCAACAGAGATACAGACTGACAAATAGATAGATAGACAGAAATAATGAGAGCTGAGCATGGTACATATATGTGGCCTGGAAATGAAGGAGCTACAGTCTTAGTTGCATACACTGCCACTATGATGACTAGGGAAATAGCAGTGGGAAACTCAGTCAAAAATGCAGATACTGGGTATAACAGCATGGCTGTCTTTTCTTCTAATGAACTTATTAATTTAAGAAAGAATTTATGATCAAGGTTATCGAGGGAAAAATGCAGGTTTTCGAAGATAAATTCTTTTTCTTTCAAAGGTGGTGTCCTGTGAGCATGAGAAATTTTCTAGGATTATCTCTATAAATAACAGGGTCAGAACCTTCTAACCCATAGCATTTTCAATGAGGAAGTGATGGCTTTCCTCACCCTTCACTAAACACTCATCATTTATCACAATGACTTGCTCATTTTGGAGCCCATCCTTAGTCAATCAGTAACTGCCACCTGGATTATATCACTGACCCACTCAGAACCAGCCACAAACAGCTCACAATTCACAGATCACAGGTATCAATACAAAAGCAATCACAATTGGTATAATGTTCTTGTAAAATGAGAGGGGGAAAGGCAGAGCAGGGTAATAAAACCAGGAAAAAGTGTTCATTTGAAACTTCCTTGGAGAGAAAAGGGCTCTCAATTTTCAAAACCTACATTTCTATCCTCAGCAGTCTACCTTGCAAGCATCAAAGCATACATAAATTGAAAAAGGAGAGATTGGAAAAAACTGTCAAATAATAAGACCAAACCTAATGTGATGGATTCCGAAACACACTGGAATCTGTTTCTCCCGAAAGAGGGATACCCAAAGCCACACAGGGTAGATCCAAGACAAAGTTGGGCGACAAATTCCAAAAACCCCTCTCTCTGATTTTCTCCAATGAAAGGTTCATGAGGAGGGCTAACGTGTAGGCCACCTTCCTTACACCACGTGCTCTAGCATAAAACCCAAATTTGAGTCAATAAAGTATGTTTCTTAATCTATATCAAGATATTCCTTACCAAACAGGTTTTACTAAGTTCTTGGGTGAGCAAATAAATGGTATTCTGATAATCTGTAGTGAAGTCCAATAATCTGTAGTGAAGTCCAAAATGACTTAAGAAATTTAACTAGGTATCAGGCATGATACTTTCTTGATATTGTCCCAAGAGTGGATGACAATATGGCTATTTCTAAAGTAACAAGTTTCATTTTCAAGGAAATTTTTATTTAGTTGGGGTTTATCTTAATCCAAAAGAGACTTTAATCAAAGGCAAGAAGATTCTTGTGTCTTCACATGCATGTAATTCACAAACTCTCCTCCCAGAACATAAGGCTATAAGGAAAAAGACTTTTTACAAGAAGATGCTGAGGAGCTAAATTGCCATCAAAACTAGGAGACTAAAAGATCTATGTCTTTTAAAGGCTCACATTTGGGCAGTGGTGGAGAACCAACTGGTCTCCTCAGAAAAAAATAATGGAAAATCTTATCCTAAATCAGGCCAGCCAGATAAACACAAAACCCTACTATAAAGTACTTGAAAGGCACTCTTTTAAGAGGTAAGAATGTTACAAACCCTATTCTTGTCATGATAAATGCTGAAGATCACTACACATAAAGCTTCAGTCACATCTGGAACACTGCAGTCTTTAAGAAAGGACAGAAAGGTTTTCCAGACTAATTGGTACTGTCTTAAGAAGGACAATTATGTAAAGGGTCATCTGTAATAGTGATTAGGACTCCAGTAGCTTGGTAACATTTCTTATATTTTTCTGAGTATACAGATAGTCACTGATGTGCATTAAATAAGAACAACTGCAGATAAACGTATATTAAAATTACATTATAATTCATCCTATCATAAATGTTTTGAACTGAAAGATGATCAATCACTTGCCTCCCTGCAAATGCAAGTGCTCTACTGTACCACACATTTTTTCATTATTTTTCTTAATACATGACATATCTTTGGTGCTTAAATTTGTCAAGAACCTACTAAAAAGAATTACACTGAAAAAATAAGTAAAGGAAAACATTTCATCTAATCATTCAACAAGTGCGATATGAATAATATGAAAGGACGAATGATAAGACAAGGAGAGAGGCTAAGTAAGGTTTCTTCCCATAGATTTTCAGAACAAGTGAACATTATTAGTTAATGTACAAAGTAAGAAACCACAGACAAGAATTTTGCAAAAAGAGCAATAAATACAATTCACTCTATCATTCATCTAGCATAAGGTGAATGTTTAAAACTAAGAGACAATCTATCACTCACCTCTCTGCAAATGCAAGTGCTTTACTGTATCACCCATTTTTCTACTATATTTCTTAATATTGTAAAGCTTTGTTGAAATATTTCTCTCTCCAAAGGAGTCCATCATTTCCCTGCTTGAAGCTGCAGGAGCCCAGTGTAAGGGGTCCAAGATTACTTGTATTTCTTTTGTAGTGACTGACATGGCACAGGTAAAGCATGCCTCACTCAAGGCCATCTTGGGTGAAAAGAAAAAGTAAGGAAAAGTGTATGAAGAAATTAACTAAGGCTCTGCAAGTGTTAGTAGACCTGACTCTTAAAGTTAGAAGACTTATAGGAAGAGGGAAAGACAAAAACTGGTAGAGAGTTCCACAGCTTCACTGTTAAAAGAAAGATGTTATATCTGTTAATCTTGATATGGCCAGTCTCCATACAGAAAGTTTGGGAAGCAGCAGTCAGACACATGCCATACACATAACTTGCAGACAGCTCAAAAGAGCAGCAACTTCTTGGCAGACTGAAATGAATGATTGCAGAGTTCAGTACTAGAAAGAGAATGAGTATTAGAATGAGATTTGGATTGCAGAGTTCAGTGCTAGAAAGAGAATGAGTATTAGAATGAGATCTGTAGGGGAAATGAGTAGGTGTGTGAAATGGAATCATCAGTGAGAGTGAATAGGGTTAGAAATTGATAAATAAGAAAAAAAATGGAGAAAAAGGGAATAGGTGATAGGACAGAACCTGAGGAACAATGTTGTTGATGGGAAAAGTGGGAGAAGTTGTACCATCATCAAGTACCGAAGTGTATTGGTCAAAGAAGACGCTATGCATGAGGAAACAGAGAGTAGAAAAACCAATGAAGGAAATATAAAAAGCAAGAATTTGTGTACTATTGAATGCCTTGGATATGTCATACTTCATTTAAACTTCTGTATGTTGTCTCCACTTACTATGTTCTCATCCAATTTATTCCAGCGATTTACTACTGTTATAATGTAACAGTATTTCATCACATCTTTTCTCTCAAGATTCTTTTATTATTTCTTGTTGTGGCCTCTGGATGTTTTATCCTTGCATCTTTCGAAGAACTTTGAACTTCCTGCAATATCAAGCTCATTTAAAAGCCTTTTTTTTTGTTTTGTTTTCCCCCAGTCACGGACAAAAGTCCACATCAAGGCCGGGCCCTAATTGAAATATGTATAGAGAGAAATAAGAAATGAATAAAGAAAAGACAGGGGAAAGTATTTACGAATTTTTGAGAAAGTGAAAGACCCGTCTTCAGAAAGTCTTCAGAAATGTGCCAGGTCATAGTTATTGGGAAAGATATGAGAAGGTAGAGAGTTCCAAAGCTTCGATGTGTAGGGAAAGAAGGAGTTACCAAAATGGCACACCCTTGACTTGCTGATGGCTACACAATAATCATGTATTGCCTGGTCTAGCTAGTGGTGGGGGCACACAATCAGCCAGCTCTCGGGAGCAAAAGCCAAAGTAATACCTACAGGAGAGGGAAAGTGAACCAAGATTATGGCGTAGGGCAAGGGGGTCAAGTTTGGAAGTTAGCCTGGGACAGTTTATAAGATGGACAGCTTTCGACTCAACTCTATCAAGGAAGGAAATGGAGCTAGAACCCAACCAAATGTGAGAGCAGTACTACATAAAAG
>JAUUDW010149661.1:0-15006 GCA_032361385.1 Panulirus guttatus | reverse complement strand
TTGGTATGTATATATATGTACTGTGCATATATGTGCATGTATGTATATATGTGTGTATGTGGGGGGATGGGTCTTTCATCGTCTGTTTCCTGGCGCTACCTCGCTGACGCGGGAAACGGCGATCATGCATAATAAATATAATAAATATATATATGTTTATGATGCATGAGGTGTATATGATAGTTTAACCTTATTTTGTAACTTGAGAGATATGAGTCATTGAGGGTGACCTGCCCCTTAGTCACTTTTTGTGTCTCTTGACTCATTTGCCTGTCCGCACCTGGTGGTGGTTGGTATATGATGATATATAGGGGGTCATATGTAAGTATGAGTGAGTAAAGTAGATGGTCAGTGGGCATTATTGGATTACGTACTAACTGATAGGTGTGCAAAAGAAAGGCTCGTGGATGTGAATGTGCTGAGAGGGGACAGTTGGTGGGATGTCTGTTGATTACCTGGTGAAGGCAAGGATGAAGATTTGTTGAAGTTTATAGAAAAGAGGTAATGATATCAGAGAGAAGAGTGTGGTAAAAGTAAGTGAGCTTTGAAAAGTAACATGTGTGAAGAAATATAAGGTGAGATTGATTTTAGATTGGTAAAAGGTGAGAATAAATGAAGATAGGGGAGTGGGTGAGGAATGGAAGATATTCAGGGAAGCAGTGCTGCCATGTGTGAGAGAAGTGTGCAAGAAGTTAGAAAGGGTAGTGAGTGATGAGATGATGAAGTAAAGATGCATGTGAAAAAGAAAATAGAGGTGTTTGGGCAATCCTTATAGGGAAATAGTGCAAATGGTTGAGAGATGTAGAGTAGCAGGAGGTCAAGAGGAAGGTGCAGGAGTTGAAAAAGAGGGCAAATAAGAGTTGAGGTGAACGAGTATCAGCAAACTTCAGGGAGAATAAGATGGTTTAGGAGATGATTAATAGTGAGAAAAACAAGACAACAAATGAGAATATTGATGAAAGGGGCAAATGTAGATGTGGAAACAGGCAGTAATGAGCTGAAGGGCAGATGGAATGATTATTTTGAAGTATTGTTGAATGTGTTTGATGATATTTTGTTAGATGTACAGTGTTTGTGTTGGAGAGGTATGCAAAGTAAGAGTCATGGCAAGTGGTGTGGTGTAGAAAGCCTTGCGTAAGGTGAAATGTGGCAAGGCAGCTGGAGTGGATGGTATTACCGCTAAATTTCTAAAGAAAAGCGGTGACTGTATTTTTGATTGGTTAGTTAGGATTTTTAATAAATCGGTGACTTTATTTTTGATTGGTTAGTTAGGATTTTTAATAAATCGGTGACTTTATTTTTGAGATGGTGAGATGCATATATAGTGCCATTGTATGAAAAACAGGATACAAAGGTGAGTGCTCAGATTACAGGAGTATGAATTTCTTGAGTGTGCCTGGTGAGCTGTATGAGAGAGTGGTGATTGAAAGGATGGTGGCACGCACAAAGTGCCAGACTGGGGAGGAACAATATGTTGTTAGGACTGGCAGAGGAAGTGGATCAGGTTTTTGCATTAAGAATATGTGAAAAATACATGGAGGAACAGAAGGATATGTATGTGGCATTTATGGATCTGGAGAAAGCATCTGACAGAATTGATAGAGATGCTTTGTTGAATATGTTATGAATGTATTGTATGGGAAGAAAACTATTAGAAACAGCAAATAGGCTTTATTAAAAGAGAAAGGAGTTTTTGCGAGTAGGAAGAGAAGAGTTTGGGTGGTTCCAGGTGAAGGCTGATCTGCAGCAGGGATGTGTGATGTTGCCATGGCTGTTAAATTGGTGTATGGTGGAATTGTGAGGAGGTAAATGGTCATGGAGAGAGGGCATGTATTCAGTCTATAGAGGATGAGGGGGAGCTGGGAACTGAATCAGCTGTTGCTTGCTGATAACATGATACTGGTGGCAGATTCGAGTGAGAAACTGCAGAAGTTAATGCCTGTGTCTGGGAGAGTGTGTGAAAGGAGAAAATTAAGAGTAAATATGCATAAAAGCAAGATTATTAGGTTAGCACTGCAGAGAGGTGGTAGTTGAAGTGAGAGTTTGAATGGAGAAAATTTGGCTGAACTGGAGTGTTTTTAGATACCTAGGAGTGGATATAGCAGTGAATGGAACCATGGGAGTGGAAATGAGTCATAGGGTGGGTCAATGGGTATAGTTTCTAGCAGAATTGAGATATATATTGAAAGAGAGGTCGCTGTCTGGGAGAGCGAAAATGGGTTTGTTTGAAGCAATGCAAGTCACAGTGGCAGTATAGTAACCAGTGAGGTTAGGCAGTACTGCTAGTGTGAACAGGCTTAGAATTGGGGAAAGTTTTCAAGTTTCAGTACCTCAAGGGGATATTCTAGTTTTCTAGTGCTGCCCAACTCCATCAGGGCAATCCTTTTAAATACAGGCAAACACCTGATGTGTGCTAGGACTTTTCTTTTGGGGGGGGGAAACTGCGCTGGAGTTGCCCTCTGCCACTGGCCTATCAAGGGTGAGGCACAGATGGCTATGAAACAGCACTTGAGTCTACTAGTTATGCCAGGGAGTAAAAGAGATGAGCAATTGAGGGTGAATGTAAATGGGATGACTGGTTAGAGTAAAAGGAGGGACCTTAAGCAGGTTGTGTGGAGTGAAAATGGGAATGATGAATGCAAGTTATGGGAGGACATGGAAGGAGGAGTGTTATGGATAGGAATGAGTGAAAATTATTGGGGAAGAAGGAAAGAAGGATGTATGATTCTGCTATCACTGAAAGTGTGGGAGAGTATTACAGAGCATGGATGGAATGGATCAAGAATGGTGTGGGTGAAAGGAAAGATTGGAATTGTGATTTATGCATGGGTATGTGTATATGCACCTGTGAGTATGAAGACTGTACTAGGTAAAGATGAAATGAATCATTTCTTGTGAAATCTGAATGACAGCATAAATGGCTTTGAGAATGAGAAAAATGTGGTCATAATGGGTGATATGAATGCAAAAGTGGGATGTGGTGAAATTGGTGAGATAGTTGGTAAATGGGGAGTACATGGAGTAAATGAAAATAGAAGTTACCTTGTGGATGTTTGTGCTGAGAGGGGTTTGTTCCTTGCAAACCCCTTTTTCAGCACAAGATATTCCACAGATATACATGGATGAGGAATGATGGAAGAGAAAAACAAAAGGTTTTGATTGACTGTGTGGCAGTGGATGAAAGATTGAGAAAGACCATGTTAGATGTTTGAGTTTTGAGAGCATTATTTGGAGACTCTGACCATATCACAGTTCTTGTGGGGATGTGGATCAGGGAGAAGTGGAGTTATGGTGTAAGGGAGAATGGAGAGGTAAAGTGTTAGCAAGCAAGATGATGAATCAGAAAAATGTAGGGAGGAGTATGAAAGGAAGTTAACTGAAAGCTTAGATGGAAGTGCAGTGAATGTGGGGATGCAGTCAGTTTTTTTTTTTTTTTTTTTTTTTAAGGCTCCAGTCACAGACAAAAGCCCACATCAAGGATGGGCCCTAATTGAAATATAGAGAGAATTGAGAAAGGGGGGAAAAAAGACGGGAAAAGTATTTACAAATTTTTGAGAAAGTGAAAAACATGTCTCTTTAAAATGTCTAGAGGAATACTATTAAAGGTTGTAGAATTGATAGTGGGTTACAAAGTCGGGAGATATAGGGATAAAAAGGGCAGTGCATGGTAGACAGAAGAGATTAGAAATGTTGTGGAAGAGAAGAAAAATGCTTATGTAAGATTGCTTGATAGGAATGTACCAGTGGAAGTTCAGCAAAGGAGGAGGGAATAATATAAGATATGTAAGCAAAATATTAAGAAGCTCTTACATGAAAGCAAAGAAAGAATAGGTGAAGATTTTGGAAGAAAGAGAAAGTTGAGTAAAAAGGTTCTGGATAATTAAGAATTAAATTTGTAGAAGGTGAAAAAGGAAAAAGGTTGATGTACAAGTGGAAATGTTATTGGGAGAAGTAGGGAAGGGGAGTTGCTGAATCGAAAGGAGGTAGAGAAAGGAAGATGGAAAGAGTATTTTGAAAAACTGATGAATGTTGAAGAAGGGAAGGCAGCAGGTGTTACATGCATCGGCATGGAGGATGGAAGGAAGAGGATACAAGTGCAAGGGCCTGTAGCAAAAAAAGGAGGTAAGAATGAGATTGAAAGTAGGAAAGGCACCTGGAATGGATGGGATTATGGTTGAATTGCTGAAGTATGAAGGAGAAAGTGTGTTAAAGTGGATGCATCTGATATGTAATTTAGCATGGAAACAGAAGGTTGTGCCTGAGGATTGGTTGAAAGCTATCATTGTTCCTTTAATCAAAGGAAAAGATGCTAGGGATGTATGTAGCAACTGTAGGGGAATAAGCCTGTTACGTATACCAGAGAAAATATATGCAAGAATGTTGATTAATAAGAGTGATGGAAGTGAATGAATGCAGAATGAGTGAGGAGCAAGGGCATTTTTGGAAATATAGGGGATGTGTGGATCAGATTTTTTGTGGTAAAGAAGGTAAGAAGTTGTATGAGCTTTTATGGATCTAGAGAAAGTGTATTACAGAGTCGAGTGAAATACCTTATGGGATGTATTATGGATATATGGGGTAGGGGGATAACTGTTGGATGGTGTGAAAGCCTTCTTTAGAGGAACAAATGCACGTGTAAGAGTGGATGGAGATTTGAGCAAAAGTTTTGGTATATATATATATATATGGTTGTGAGGCAGGGCTGTGTGATGTCACTGTGGCTTTGTAATATATATATGAATGGAGTGATAAGAGAGATGAAAGAAGTAGGGAAAGGGGGGTGCAGAGATGGAGTGTGGTGGTGAGATAAGTGGGCTAGTGGCAAGCCTGTTTGTGCATGATATTGTGTTGTTTGGTGAGAGTGGAGTTGCAGAAGCTTGTGTATTTTATGATGTGTGTAAGCATGGACAATTGAAGGTAAATGCAAGTAAAAGTAAAGTAATGTTGTTTGAAAGGAAACAGATTGAACATATAGATTTTATAAAACCATATAGAGTGAAAGAAGAAAGTGTACTAAATTGTGATTGAGATATGGGGGAGAAAGACTGGAAGATGAGAGAATTCAAGTAATTAGGAGCTGTCTTGGGTAAGTTTGGTAATATGGAAGGAGAGATAAGGGAGAGAGCAGTACTGGGTAGAAGAGTCATTGGGTCCCTTAATAGAATAATGAAGGATAGAGATGTAAGTATGGAAGTGAAGAGAGTGGTAAGGGACAGCATTGTCCTTCCAACCCAGACCTATGTGGCCAAAACTTGGACATGAAATGAGTCACAGAGGTCAAGAATCCAGGCTGTGGAAATGAGCTATTTGAGAAGAGCATGTGGTGTGACTAGCTGTAATGAAGAAAGAAATGAAGGGGTGCATGAGAGATGATGTACGGTAGGGAATGCAAAAGGAATGAATTGTGTAGCGGTAGAGTGGGTGAAACAGTACTTTAAGGGTGGTTTGGGTATGTAGAAAGAATGCAAGACTGGGAGTTTACAAGGAGACTGTATGATAGTACAATTAAAGGGAATGGTGTAAGAGGAAGACCACCTGTGATATGGACAAACAGAGTGGAAGAATTCTGGAGGGAGAGAAATGTCAGAAGAATGCATGGAATGGTGTTGTGAGGGAGGCATGTAAGGACAGGGATAAGTGGAGACTCTTTTGCCGTGGCCATCCCTTGATGGGAGTTCCCAGAGGGAATGGGAGTCAGAGATAAAGATAGATAGATATTAGTCCCAATGATGCTGTATGGATATGAGGCATGAGCTGCAGGTGTGAATCTACAGAAGAAAGTTGATGTGTTGGAAATGAAATGTTTGAAAACAATATGTGCTGTGTGGTGGGTTGATCGAGTAAGTAATGATAGGGTAAGAGAGAGGTGTGGTATTAAGAAGAGTATGGTTGAGAGATCAGATAAGGGTGTACAGGAATGGTTTGGTTATATGGAGAAAATAAATGAGGAGGGTTTAACAAAGGGGACATATCTGTAAGAGGTGGAGAGGTTAAGTAGAAGGGGGAAAACAAATTGAATATGGAAGGATGGAGTGAAAAAGATTTTGAGTGCTGAGGGCCTGAACATGTAGGAGGGTGAAAGACATGCATGGGTTAATGAATTGGAGTGATGTGGTTTCCAGGGGAAGACATGCTTTCTGTGGACTGAACCAGGGCATTTGAAGCAGTTGGGGGAAACCGCAGAAAGGTCAGTGGGGCTTGTTTGTTTCATATGATGTACAGTATGTTGCAGTTGCATGTCAAGTTTAGAATTCATAAACCACATCACTAGTCTTACTAAGCCTCGTCACTCTACCCATCCATTACTCATGCCTTCAGTAGCATCTCTCAGCATGTAGGACTTACCTGTGTCGTCATCCATCATTGCCATCTATTTTCCATGTTACAGATGTTATGTGAGAAAATTCTAGTGTATAAATGAGTGTTAGTGAAGCAAAAGCTTTGATGGTAGTTTTTAGATAATCTTGTTCGCTATTTTTCAGTTGCAGAAGCTCCTTATATACCACAGTTTTATGTATACATGCTTAGAATAAAGTAAACTGTTTTACTAACAATGAAATCAAGTTTTAAGTATCCATGGTTTTTCATGGCCATGGCACCACAAAAATTTTTCTGTGCAGTGGGTGAGTGTCACGTGGCTCCAGGCTGCAAACCATAATTCCTAAGAAAGGCATTAGGAGTGTTATAAGCAGGTGCTGTTTCTAAGGCAAGCATCAAGGAGTCTTTTGTGCTGTATTTTTTGTACAGCATAGCTGACTGGCTACTTTGTGGGAATACTGAGGCACAATATCAGGAGTGACATAGTGCTATCATAATACAGGTTGTACCTCTCTAATCTAGTACTCTGTGGTCCGATAACTCCCATGATCTGGCATATTTTGAGTCTGTCCCATTTAGTTTGTGGATCTGCCACCAGGGTGGCACTGTTAGTAAGTTAGCAGTGCTAAGGCGCCAAAATCTATTTACACTGCAGCCGAGCTAATAAAGTCCTGTTAATTTCATATATTCAGTTGTATTTTAGCCCTTCACGATGTCACCCAAGAGACCAAGAGGTGCAGAAGATGGTGTTAGTGCTAATAAGCATAAGCATATATCATTATCGATGCATGAAAAGGTGGTGTTACTGAGAAAATTTGATAAAGGAACTTCAGTAAAGACTTTGTGTGGTACTATGAGATTGGATCGTCAACTGTGTATGACTAAGAGAAACAAAAGGAGCAGATTTTTAAGTTTTTTGCTGAAAATGAAAGCCAGAAAATTTGAAAGTTTTGGAAAACTTTGAAAGGTGCTAGGAGTACAGAATTATACAGTGCACCTATAAAGTGGTTTAAGCTCCGATATAATGAAGGTGTAAGCATTTCTGGGGAGATGCTTGGCTGTGACAAAGTTTGTGGATGAATTTGCAATTAGTGGCAGCAGAAACCTTAGCCCCAGAATAAGTGTATAATGCAGTTTCATCTTTCTTGAACCCTCAAGACCCAAAAATTGATTTTAGGATTAGAACTAGGAAAAACAAATGGAAAAAAATTTAAAAATTATACAGAATATGCAAGTAAACAAAGCAAAACTTCTGGCTGTAAAAAATTACAAATATGTTGATGAAATGGGTAAATCTTTTGTGAAGCATGGTCAACCATGGTGGTCTGACTCAGACCAGCCAACAGGTTTGCACCCTCCACTTAGCCTTGTTAAGGTTATTTAAGTGTATTGTATTATCTCATTTTGTATATGTTTTTTTCCTACTCATTTTGCCTTCTCTTGCTTTTATGTGCAATGCACGGAAAAAAACCATAGTCCCTCTCCACAACCAGGCCCCATAGACCTTTCCATGGTTTCCCCTAACTGCTTCATATGCATTGGTTCAGTTCATTGACACCAAATTGCCCCCTTATGTACCACATCACACCAGAAATAATTAGAAAGTATATTGGTTAAAGTCCTTGAGGATGCTACAGTATGCTTATGTAAAATGTGCAGCGGATGATAATCTTGTTTAGGAGATATTTAGTATTAATTACTTCCTGCCTCAGGAGCCCCTTCTTTCCTATATTAGTATAGTTAGTGGTACAATACAAAGGAGAATGAAGAGATTGATAGCTGAATGGAACTGATTAGGACAAGAGATATTTTAGAGGAAGATGCCAAAGAAATGACATAGGATTAGATACATTAGGAGCATTTTGTGTGTGGACTTTGAATGAATGGATAATTTGGTCATTTCATGTCTAATCCTGGTTCCATTTCCTTTCACTCTAGGTCAGTCAAGTGTGTATAGAAAGACATCTTTTTGGGAATCCATTCTGCAGATCTGAGATTCTCGAACCGTTTTTATAGGCTTGCAAAAGACAGGGATGCTTAACCTTCTTGAGGGTAGATTGGCTACCTTGTCTGTGATATCAGTTAATCTCCAGTGGGAAAGCTCACAACCCTATCATTGACATCAACTAATACCTTCAGAGAAGATTTGCTACCTTGTCTCAGAAATTATTTAATCCCCTTAAGGAAGACTCACTACCCTGTCTTTTATATCACTTAATCCCTTTGAGGAAGACTAACTTCCCAGTTTTTAACGTCTTGTAATCCGCTTGGGGAAGAATCACTACTCTGTCTTTGATATCAGTCCCATTGAGGAAGACTCACTACCCTGTTTTTGAAGTCTGTTGTCCCCTAACGGAAGCCACACTATCTTTTCTTTGATATTATGTAATACCCTTGAGAAAGAGTCACTACCCTGTCATTGATATCATTTGGTGAATCAGTTAAGTTTGGAAAGTGAAACATTAAGATTCTCATGTAATGGCCTTGTATTAGCAGCGAATTTTACGTTTGACTTCATACTGGACATAAGGTTGTGTATAGGTGAACTGAAGGGTTTTAGCCTTAGTGATTTGTGTTCACTTGATTAATAGTCTTGAATGGTTTTTCAGAGTGCTGGTCTTTTGGGTGCTGCTCCTCCCACAACAATCGCCCCCCCTGGAGATAGTCAAGAGAAGGGAGAAAAGCCACCACCTCTTATGTCCATACAGGTGTCTGCCCCCAAGGAGGAAGCGCCAAGAGAAGTTAAACTTCCCCAAGCCCTGGAACAGGCTTTAGCATTCAAAACAGAGAGAGCCAAACAGGTAGGACTTCTCCAAGAATGTAGTCATTTAATGTTTGAACACAAATAATGAAAACATTTCCGTACTATAGTATGATGTAGGGATGGAAGTGCCAAAAAGTACACAAACGAGAATACAGTCAGAGAGGGAGATCATTTTGCATATCTTTTGGATGTTTATACACTAAATTCTTCTCCCACTTTAGCATGTTAGTGTTGGGAATGAATGAATAATGGCCTCACTTATACACATCCACTCTAGGTATCATGTGTCATGTACTGAAATAAAAGCCCACCATCCACAGCCAAACCTCAATGACTGTTCCATGGTTTACATTAATATATATATCTGTCTGTATCTCTGATGCCCATTCGCTATGGGAACTCCTTCAAGGGGATGGCTATAGCAAAACCAGTCTTTATAACAGGTGAATTTCAGTGCTGCATCACAGCCTTTAGTGCCTCACCCTTAACAGGCCACTGGCAGAGGGTAGCTCCAGCATAGTGTTTCCAGAGGCTCCTGCCTAATGTTCCTACCAAATACTGCTACTTTTTGTGTCTACAACTGCTGCTACCTAATACTCCCACCTAATGTTCCTATCTGCTTCTATCCATTGCTCCTGCCATTTTCGCAATAGGCAGGGTGAGTGCATAGTGCTGACCACAGAAAAATCTAGTACTAAGAAGAATGAGTTATGTGAATGAAATGTAGTTATTATGTGTGATAAAAAGAGAGTGTATGTTTGTGGACAGAGTGCTAGCAGTCCATGTGTGAGTGGGGTAGAAGGAAAAGACAGCTACCTAGGTCAGAGGAGTGCAACTTTATCCATCCATTTCCTTTATGGTCTTTCCTGTAAAAATAGCTTTATACATCAAGCAAGACTAGTGGGAAGAGGAGAGGTGGTTGAGAGAAACAGCATTCTTCAAAACTGCTGTCATGGTAAGATCTTATCATAGGTACTTGTAGATAGGTATTCCCCCTTGCTCCCATCTCTCGTGACTCCTCAGTCCTTTCCATGTGTTTGAACCACTACAGCATTCCCTGGTCAGTTTTGTCAGTTAGCCTGCATTAGCTACCAAACCTTTCCCTTACACTGCCATCCTTATATGATCATCATGCCTCACACCACATATTGCACTTAGTCATTGTATTTCCAAGACATCCATTCCTATCCTTTCTTTTGCATACAATTTTGTCAGAGCTACTATATGATAAAACATTTATGCAGGAGCATTAGGTAGAAGCTGCCCTCTGCCAGTGGCCTGTTAAGAGTGAGGCAGTGAAGGCTAAGAAGCAAGTACTGAAGTCCACTAGTTATGGAGACAATATTGCTGTGGCCACCCCCTAGAGGAAGTTCCAGTTGGAATAGGCATCAGAGATATAGTAAGACAGACATTACCATCCTTTCCTCAAGAGACAATGATTTCTTTCCACAAGCTCCTTAATCCTTTTGGTTAAATTGCTTGTGAAAGGAGGGGTGTATGGATGGAACCTACAGGGAAGGTGTGTAAGTGATTGGGAGTTGTACAAGAGGAAATTGCAGGAGACAAGAAAAAGGTAAATGAGGTTAAAAAAATGTGTTAATGAGAGATGGAGTGAGAAAATATTGAATTTCAGGGAGAATAAGAAAATGTTTGGGAAGGAGTTAGGTAGTGTGAGAGGAACAGTAGAACAAATGGGAGCAACATTGAAGAAAAGAAATGGAGTGAATGTTTTGAAGCATTGCTCAGTACATGTGATGATAAGATAGTAGATGTGGTGTAATTAGGATGAAACGACATGTGGAGTGAGAGGAACCTGTTTAGTGGTTTGGTGAATAGAGAGGAGGTAGGGAAAGCCTTGGATAAGTTGTGTGGCAAAGCTAAAGGAGTAGATGGATTGCTGTTTTTTTAGTCAGGATATTTAATATTTGCATAGCCAAAGATGAGGTGCTCAAAGATTTACAGATTGCATTTATACTGCCCTTATATAGAGGCATGGGGAAAAAGTGATTGCTCATATGAAAGAGGTATAAGTCTGCTGAGCAAAATGTAATTTGAAGAGAGGTGATTGCACAGAACATCTAAGTGGGGAGCAGCAATGTGGCTTCAGGAGAGGTAGTGAATGTGTGGACAAAGTGTTTGCTTTGAAGAATTTGTGAGAGATACTTTGAGAAAGAGACTGAATTGTATGTGGAATTTATGGATCTGGATAAAGTGTGTAATTGAGTTAAGAGAGGCCTTGTTGGAGATGCTACAAAATAAATGGATAAATTAGAGAGATACTTTGAGAAAGAGACTGAATTGTATGTGGAATTTATGGATCTGGATAAAGTGTGTGATTGAGTTAAGAGAGGCCTTGGTGGAGATGCTACAAAATAAATGGATAAATTTTCTTTTTTCTTTCATACATGTTCACCAATACTGCATCAGCGAGGCAGCACCAGGAACAGATAAAGCAAAGCCTCATTTATGTACATACATTTTCTAGCTGTCTTGTGACCTTTCCATCGTTATCCCTGGTTGTTTCATGTGTCCTGGTTCAGTCCATTGACAGCATGTTGCCCATTTTATACCACATTGCACTAATTTGCTCTATCCCATGTATGCCTTTCACCCTCTGGCATGTTCAGGCCCTGACCCCTTCTCCTTGTCCCCACCACTTCTTATACATATATACTCTTTGATAACCTCTCCTCATTCATTCTCTTCCTGTGGCTAAACCATTTAGGAACACCATCTTCAGCTCTCTTAACCACAGTTTTATTAGTACCACACCACTATCTTATCCTTTTATTACTTACTGGACCTAACTACCTCCCACCACATATTGTTTTAGTATATATCATTTCCAATACATCCACCCTCCTTTGCACATCATTGTGTATAGCCCATTCCTCGCATCCATAAGACATTGTTGAGAATGTTAAAACTTCAAACATACCCGTTTCTGCTGTCCTAGATAACATTTCTTTCCACAATTTTCTCAATGCTCCCGGAACCTTCGCATACTCACCCACCCTTTGGCTCACTTCCATGGTTCCCTTTACTGCCATGTTCACTCCCTGATATGTAAAATACTTTACTTCCTCCAAATTTTCTCCATTCAAACTCACACCCCAACTAATCTGTCCCTCTGCTCTGCTGAACCACATGACCTTGCTGTTATTAACTTTTACTCTTAATTTCTTCCTTTCACACACCCCACCATACTTAGATACCAGCTTCTTCAGTTTGTCACTAATCTGACACTAGTGCTGTGTCATCACTATTTCCTGAGGTTGGTAACATTATTAAATGCACTGATATTTGCAAGTAGGAAGGGAGTAGGGGAGGGGCTCTTAGTGAAGGTGGGTCCACAACAAAGATGTGTGATGTCATCATGGTTATGTAGTGTTATTTGATGGTCAGGTTTGTGAGGTAAGTGAATACAAGGGCTTTAGAACATGGGGTAGGTTTGCAGGATACTGGTTGGGATGGGGCTGGGAGGTGAATCATTTGCTGTCTGCAGATGACATGTCCTTGGTGGCAGATGTAAGAGAGAAACTTCAGAAACTGGAGACAGAGTTAGTAAGTGTGGAAGTTTATAAAAGGAGAGAGCTGAAAGTGAATTTGATAGAAGTAAGGTGATAAAATAGGAAGATGAGACAGGATGGTTTGAGAATAAGTATGAATGGGGAGGACTTGCAGGAAGTGGATTGCTTTAGAAGCTTTGGAGTAGACTTAGCAGTGGATGGAACTATGGAGACTAAAGGGAGTCACAAGGTGGGAGAGGGGATTAAGGTTATTGGTGCATTGAGGAGAGGTCAGTATCTATAAGAGCAAAGATGGGTATGTTTGATGGTTTATTAGTAAGGATGTGACTTGAACACTAAATGCCAAACAGTGGAAGAGATTGGATACCATTACCTGTTTAAACTGTACAGGGAATCAGTTATACACTCTTGGGGGGCCTCATCTCTTGAAAAGTCTCTGCTATTGTACAACCTCTTAAATTTATGTATGCTGTTTGATTTAAACATGTCCTCATTCACTCTGTTCCATTCAGCTAGCACACTAATATTCAGAGGTATTTCTTACAATGTTTTTCACAAGCGTTTCTTCATATGCCCTCTGGTTGTTAGAAATGAAGTGTCTGAGAGCAGTATATTGTATGAAGAGGTGGATCACACAAGGAATGGCAGTATATGAGAGAGGTGTGAGCAGAGTACAATTTGGAGAGCTGACTAGAGTGTGCTGAAATGGTTTGGAAATGTGGAGGGGAATGAGTGAAAGACAGAATAAGAGAATATATGTATGTAGGTGACAAAGAATTTTACCTCATTTTCTGTGTGTCGTAGAAGTGACTATACAGGGCTTTTCCCATGTATTCCAATATCTAAATGTGGAAACAGAAGAAGGAGCTAGGTCAGGACTGCTCATCCTTCTTGAAGGCTCAGACTTCAGTGTCTGAATGTGTGTGACTGTAACCAAGATGAGACGAGAGGAAAAATAGGTAGTATGTTTGAGAAAAGAAACCTAGATGATCTGGCTCTGAGTGAAACAAAGCTCAAGGGTACAGGGGAAGAATGGTTTGGAAATGTCGTTGGAGTAAAGTCAGGGGTTGGTGAGAGGACAAGAACTAAGGAAGGATTAGCTTTACTCCAGAAGCAGTTGTGGGAGTGTGTGGTAGAGTGAAAGGAAGTAAATTTTAGATTGATGTGGGCAAAACTGAAAGTGCATGGCGAGAGATGGTTGATTATTGGTACTTATGTACCTGGCCATGAGAAGAAAAATCATGAGAGGCAAGTGTTTTATGAGCAGCTGAGTTTTTTTTTTTTATGTTGAAGGTTTCAGTCATGGACAAAAGTCCACTTCAAGGTCAGGCCTTAATTGAAATATAGATAGAATTATGAAACGGAAAAAGAAAAGACAAGGAAAGTATTTACTAACTTTTGAGAAAGTTAAATACCTGTCTTTTGAAATGTGCCAGGTCATAGTTATTGGGAAAGACATGAGAAGGGAGAGAGTTCCAAAGCTTCGATGTGTAGGGAAAGAAACATTTATCAAAACAGCTCAACCCTGAGTTTCTGATGGCCTCACAATAATCATGTGATGCAGTAGCTTGCCATATATTGCGTGGTCTAGCTTGTGGTGGGGGCACACAAGCAGCCAGCTTTCGGGAGCAAAAACCAAATCAATACCTTTAGAAGAGGGGAAGTGAACCATCATTGCAGTGTGGGGTGAGGGGGTCAAGTTAGGAAGTTAGCCTGGGACAGTTTGTAAGTTGGACCACTTTTGACTGAACTCTGTCAAGTAAGGATACAGAGCTAGAACCACCTCAAATGTGAGAGCAGTACTCCAAACAAGGACAAATTAATCCCATGTATAAACAGAGCAACTGTTCAGAAGAGAAGGGGTTTCAACATCTAAGCAGAACACCTACCAGGTTATTGTCTAAAACATTCATCAGCTCTCCAGAATACTCACTCCATCATTTTTTTCCTCTTCTTTACTCGTTACCACTTGCCCATTGAACCCGTGCCTAGCTCTTTTTTTCTTTTTTTTTTTAAATACCATCTACTAATGCACTTTTAACTCGTTCCTTAGTCAGTCCTTGTCAACTCTTACCATGTGTTTTTTCCAATTGCATAAATGTAATTAAATGGTAGTTATTGGATATTTCTAGTTTTTCTGTGATTAAGGTAATGGAATAATGACAGTGCTTGTCTCAACAGGTTGGTGTTAGCCCAGAAGATGTGGAAAAAGTAGAAAGAGAAGGGCTAGCTAGAATAGATGAACCAGAAAGTCAGTCAACTCCGGTTCGTACTACACTTCCAGTTACAAAATCCCAACCAGTTTCTATGCCACAAGGTTATGAGGAAGATGAAGATGAGCTTCCAGAGGAGTCTAGTCAGAAAAACAAACAGGAAAAGAAGAAAAAGAAGACG
>JAUUDW010149441.1:2820-15007 GCA_032361385.1 Panulirus guttatus | reverse complement strand
GGAGCCTTAAAAATAAAAAAAAAAAAAAAAAAAAAAAAAAAAGTTACTCTTTCTTAATTATTAGCTTGTGTTAATCTACTTCTCACTGAGGAGGAGCTACAGGTGGACTCTTCACCGAGGAAGAGATACAGGTGGCCTCCTCCGTGAGGAACGGCTACAGGTGGACTCGGTAAACAAAATCACAAGACCAAAATATGCATTTCAAGAGAAGCCCCTGAGCTCAAAGCACTATCTGAAGGTTACAGACCGTAAGGGGAGGGGATGTGACTCTTCGTGATGTGAAGAATGGGAAGACTGGGTTGGGCAGCAGACAGCACGTCGTTACTCTGCTGGAGTACTGCCCCCTCATCAACACAGCCTCCCATCCATCACAGCTACAGCTACACCCTCACTCCTTCAGGCTCACACCGACCATCATCACAGCACGCCACTCACCCCCACAGCATCCGAATCACAATCATCAGAACCACTCATCCACCCCTGCAGCTCCAACCCACCACCATAAGCCAACTCCTCATTATCACAGTATCCCATCCAACACCACAGCCATCCAAATCACCAATCAGCCAGCCTCGCATCGGGCAGGCGACATACTGTCGATATGGTCGCCCCTTCACTCCCGTATATACCTCCCAGGGTCATGTCTCAGTCTTCCTGTCGCCCGTGCCCCGCCCCGCGACAAGCAGCCTGCCGGAAGCAAATATGGGCGCCTCAGCCCACGCCCACGCTTGCTAACCTTCCACGCCCATTCTTCTCACTTTCGCCCTACATCCTATAGGACCGCACACTTAGCGCTCACTTTCACATTTCCCACAGTCAGTGCGCTGCAAAAACAGCGTTCACAATTTCCCTTCAGTTTCCAAAATAAGTTATGGGTAGTTCGCGTCCCAAGGGTGTTGGGTGTTGGGTGAGGGAGTGACACGGACCAGATTAGCAGCGGGTGTGTCTGTGGTCCGTGGTATGTGTGTGAGTGTGTGTATATGTACCCGTGCCTGCCTGCAGCCCTCCCCAGCGTTGCCACACCTGCCAAACCACTCAAACTCTGCGCAGTCCAACTCCCGAGCTCCGTGGACTTCGGTCCCAGAACCCAGAATCGCCGAGGACTCCGTAGGATGTGTTTAGCATTACCCAGCGGCGCTGTGGGAGGAGAGCAAGGCAAGACAAGGAGCGGCAGGGAGCAGGGCAGCGGACCAACGGTGAGTGCCACCAGGGAAGCCGCCCCAACCTGCCCCGCCTCCCTCCACGCCACACTACCATCACCTGTGAGGCCCCAGCTCGCCTGCTGGGTACTACCACCCCGCACCATTACTGTCTCTGGCCACATGCGGACGCTGTGTCAACAACCTCAACAACATATTTCACTCGTGATCCACTGGTGGAGCTGGCTGGCAGGTCCAGCCGGGGTTGGACGCTTTAAAAAACACAGCTCCACATGCCGCGGCCCTGGTACTTCCCTTCGGCCGATCTCAGCGTCGCGTCGTGTCACGGTAAGTTGACTTAATCATCTTGCCATCCCACATGCCACGGCCATGGCCATGGCATGTAGGATGCCAACAATATCCAGAAACCACGGGCTGTTCTGGTGCTGGACAAAATGCAACTTGTCTAAAACTACTAAAGTCCTCCAGGCATCTACAAAAGATCGCACTAGACCAAGTGGGGGTAAGCTATCTCCGCCACAGCCTGACCATCATCACATTTACTATCACACTTAGATGCCTATAACCGTCTGCAACTATGAACACTAAGCATATGCATAACAGTATGAGAAATGATTACGTGGTAACGTTCCACGTCTCCAGAAACATAAAAGATACTGCGCCATTTAAACATTTCTTCCAGGAGCGGGCGAGCGAGAACAGCATGATGTATTATTTATACATAATTACTTAATTCTCATTCATAACATGTGGTCTTATGTTTTTCCCAGAGTTGTTGAGTGATGGATCCAGACATTCCATTTTCTGATGTCAAAACTTCAACTCAGACAACACCTCGAGGGCGACGGTGCGTCCTTGATGTATCAGGCCATCATACCAAGGGGCCGTGCTCTGGGGTCGCACCCTCGTACTCAAGGGTCGTATCGTCGACCTGAGACTAACTACAAAACAATGAAAAGGTGAAGCGGAAACAGGTTAGAACAGAGCGTGAACGATTAAGGTGAGAACGGTGATGGTGTTGATGTAGGAGGAGAGCCAAGGACCTCCATCACTCGCTGCTGCTGCTGTTGGTGGTCCCCACCAAACACTCCTTCAATCCCCTGTAGCTGGTACCACACCTTTCCTCCCACAATAGCCCATTTATTCTCCATACTAGATAAATCTCAGCACAAAATATAACACACAGTCATGTCTTACAGCACAAAATGGCTTCTTGTTTTTTTCCTTTCTTTTTGTGGACGACGTGGCACGGGGAAAACTGTACCCAGTCTTGGCAATGTCGAAGGGAAGGTAAAATCATAATGAATGAGGAAGAAGAAGAAGAAGAAGAAAAAGAAGAAGGGGAAGAAGAACAATAATGGGATAAATCTGAACTCGAGCGTTTACAGATCCGACTCCTGAAGTTGAGAGAGGCTTTGGGAAGAGGGAGAGACGAGAGAAGTAAGAGGAGTCCACAGCTTTGCTGTGTGAGGAAAGGAGGAGGTACGATAACGGTTAATCCTCGTATGTATGGTCTCTAAAGAGAAACAATTGGTGGACACAGCACAATCGCGTGCCGCTGGTCCAGGTCCTTGGCGCTAGAAGAAACGCAGACAAGTACGCAGATATCGTCCGAAACACACGTACAGTAGTCGATTTTATCAACAAGCCCTCGCACCCAGCCAAGCACTACGTCCAAATTACTTTGCAAGTGGCGAAGCTTCTTCGTGAATTCTCCGGTGACGCAGTTCTCGCCGACAGCAAGCGGTCGAAAGCATTAAACCTGTCGCAGCTACCAGCACGAGAAAGAAACGGTTTTCCCACGTTATTTCGTTTATAAACATTCCTATCCTCAACCCAACTTTAAACATCGCCTGCAGATGCCAAACCCCCAAAGTTTCGTGTTCACATCCACCGATGTGAAAAGACATCAATTCACATTAACTGCCCATCTGTAAGTTGCAAGGCTCAGATGATACCGACGGAATAAAGAATGGTTACCCTGCTGGGAGGAGGAACAGCTGCTGCTAGAAGCACAGGGCATCCATAAGCTTTTACATATACACAAGGTTAAGCAGCGGGACTTTTGGGTCGAGAAGCTGAGACTCCGAAGCACAAACAGCGCTCCACAACATAAAAGCTAACCGGACGAGAGGACACGTATCAAGGGGCATGGTGTCACTTCCCTCGATTTCCCGGTCGACCAGCATTCCGGAGTCCAACGACACACTCACCACACTGCCCTCAAAAGGTAAACCAAATCATTACTCTCGGCTGCACATGGCAATGACTGACGGTCACACGACGCTCCAACAGGCGGTATGTCGAGGGGGAGCTTGTATGAATTTCATCAGTAAGACTGAAGGGAAGACGTGGTGAGTGGGTGTGTAGGAAGGAGGAGGAGGAGGCGCGGGAGGGAAGCATACCATGGCAAGCGTTGGGGCGGGGATGGAACCTGGGTGCCGGCCTAGGCAGCAGGGGATCAGGAATCACTCCCGGTGTTGCAATCAACAAGGACAAACGCTAGGGTAGTTCAGTTACTACCAGCTTCCTGCGGGCGACGGACGGCCTCAGCTTCCCATACATGGTGACGGTGAAACGACCAGGTCATCCAGTCTTGGTTGGTCCACACACCAGACGCCTCCCCCAGACGAGAACACTCCCTGCCGCACTCGAGATCCTCACTGCACACACCCACACACATGGAGGGGGCAGCACTACACCACCCACCACTGTACCAATCACCGTCTCTGATTCCTAATATCACGCAACCAGTCAATATCAAGATATTCCACAAGCGTTCACGTTACCAGAAGCTAAGACTAAGTGAGTGCGCACGGCAACTTAGCCAGGCAGATGAGTGTTAAACATTAAGGCACTTACTGATTTGGGGGGCACCACTGTCCTTATCCTCTTATTTCTCTTTATTCCAATCCTGCCGGCACTTTCCTAACACTTAAGCCACAGCCAGAGCGTCACATTGAGCTGACAGAAGTCCAAAATGTTGAGCTACACTGCAGGCAGCTGGTCCTCGTGTCTCTCTTCGCACAAATTTAAGTCTTCTTACACCATTATCTCTGTTGACTCACAAATTACCACTACGGTCAGAGCCCCAACAGGATGCGAAGGGTTAAAGTTATCCTGGCGTGACATGACACACTGCTGCAGGGGGGGATTACCACACAAGTCCCCAGGCCGCCAGCACTGCCTTTGAATCTCGCTAATTACAGCGAGCGTAGTCACGGCGGCTCCCGCCACAACCTACCGGACTGGTGCACTCACTCCAACTGGCGGTGCGATGCGGTGCCGTGTGTGTGTGTGTGTGCGAGTGTGTGGTGCGAGTGAAAGGAAGGGAGGGGTGACGGGTGTAGATGCTACACCCTGACAGCCAGTGAGCGACCGCTGGACGTGGGTGCAGATGATGCTACACACCCCCTGCGAGCGACTTCTGGACGTGGGTGTGGTCGCTGCCCCCAGTGAGCGACTGCTGGGGTCGACTCTGTGCAGCTACTGACCACCAATGCCCCACAACACACCGCCGCCACCACCAGCACCACCACCAACCGCACATATTTTAACTTCTGCCCTTGGCACCCTTGCCTAAATGCCTCCCACCCTGTGGCACAACTGGCCAATATCACACGCCATATCTGTCTTTCATTATCACTACTTGTATGATGTTGTTCCTACGGAGTTCCCTAAATTTATAAATACCGAGTCGAACTAAAGACTGTTCCCCATAAAAGCAAAATCGCTGGCAGCTGCCGCCTACAGATGCGCCGGCAACTCACCCCCAAATACTACCAATAAATGTGGATAAGTGACAAACTGTGAACACATGCCGAGTGAACACATTAAAATAAAATGAGCTGCTTCACTAATAGACACAATCTTCCACACCAGCCAAGGGAATTTTAGGAGGAATATCACCGTAAAAAGATCTCGGTGAGGAGGAGCACCCTCCGCGGGAGCTTGGTATCACACCTTCCGTTATCGTTATCGTTCATCCGTCCATTCCATCTCGGTCCCTAACGAAAACACAACAACACGACCACACTACCACGGTGCATATACTGTAACTTCATGTCCTTCAATACTTCCCAAAGCGCATGGACGTGTGCGGAATGCAAGTGAACCAGAAGGGGGCGTCCGCGATGGCTGGTATTGAGAGGAGTGAGTGTACTGCAGCCGGGCCCACGGTTAGAAAGGGAGTCGCAGGATAGAGATCGGGACGCAGCCGCCATAAACAAGGATCGCAAACTCACCTGTGGATCCTTCCTGCTTCTCGCCTCGCCGAGACCTTCCTGATTATCACACTCTTTTATAAACAGAAATAGAATTATAAAAACACTAAGCTAATATAAACAAACTTTAAATTAAAAACTGACATGGATAGAAAATACAGAGTAAGGGAACAGCAGGCGCTCTAACAGATTAGAGTAAATACTGAGCCATTACTGCCGTAGTCTGTGTTTACATTGTGGGCGGACATGCTGCAGGCCGGGGATCACCACCAATGTAAACAGACCGACTTGCGACCCTTAGAATACGGAGGAACGTCTTGGGTGGACGGTGTCATGGGGTCTCACGAGTCAGGGTGGTAAAGTGTCACGGTGTTACATGGGTGAGGGGTATCACCAGTATGAAAAACGTCAGAGGAACAATAAAGGAAAAAAAAAAGTTACAATGGTGGAAGGAATCGGGGAAAAGGAGGACGTTACAGGTATGGCGGGTGTTACTTGGCTTCGGAGTGTTACTGGGGTCGGCAGCGTCACTCAAAGAGTTCATGAAACATGGGTGTCACTACTGCAAGTGGTGTCACTCGTGCGCAGGGACTCATTTTGAGAAGGAAATTACTGGGACCGGAGTGCCACTGGGGTAGGAGTTGCTGATGACTGACGATAATAGGAGTGTTACACAGGGCGGGGGGGGGGGGATCACTGTGGGTGTGTGGGGATGGAGTGCTACTGAGATATAAGGCGTCACTGTGGTTGGTAATGACAGTGGCGTCAGGATGTAAATTGTTGGGGGGGGGGGAGTTCTTGGGATGAAGGTCACACAGGGTTGGTGGGTGGATATAGCTGGCGTGGGATGACATTAGCCGGTGGAAAGATGTCACTAAAGTGAGGTGTCACCTGACTGAGGAGGTGTTAGTGGAGTGGCGATGTCACAGGGGCGAGGGTGCCCCTTGGGCGGATTCAACGGCACCCTAGTTGAGACTTACGGTGAAGCGGAAGATAAACATATATCACTGGACCCGTATTAGTTACAAGAGGCGATTTGGACCGGCGCGGGGAGAGATTCCAATATATTTTTCACAACTTACGATAATGAATAAGTGAGGGTTCGATAGGCTATGCACATGAAAGAAAACGTACGGTCAACTGAATTAAAAGTAGGTGAAACATCTGTAAAAAATCAACAAAACTTGAAAAGCGTCAACTGAATTAAAATTTGCTGAAACACTTGTAGAAATCAGCAGAACTTTTGAAAAGCTTACCTAACTTCGCCTAAGGTACCGATATTTACCTTAAACTTTTGTGCTGGTCAAAATACATCAACAATACACTAAAAAACGAAGGATGAAGTATTTTTGTCTTTAAAACGCACTGATCAGTTCGTCTGGAATACAATGTTCGCTTCTGTTAACTTAACTCGATCAAAGACGACTAAAAATTAGAACGACTTCTGAGAAGAGCAACAGAACTTTAATTCCGTCGCTCAAAAATAAGCATTGTGAGGATTTAAAATTATTCCCATTAAAAATAAACTACATATGCGGATGATGTCTATCACAAGATTCCAAAATATCAAATGATCTTAGCAACATAACATACGAAAATTACTTCACATTAGATAGATTCAGGGCAGGGGTGTTACACCGCTACGGAGGTGGGGATGCCACTAGGGAGCTACCACTAGGGCAAGGATGCCAGTAGCATGGAAGACTACTACTGGGGTGGGGGATGCCACTGGGGTGGGGAACATCAATAGGGTGGAGGGTACAGCTCACGCATTACTGAGGACCGGTGCTAGGATGCGACTGTTATGGATGTGTTACCACTGAGGGGGCGTCACAGGCACTGTGGCGTCACGTGCTGTGTGGCCCTAGTGAGCGGTGTGATAGATTTAGCGTGTGGAGGTACCGAACGGAGTTTGCGTGTTACTGGCGTCACGTGGTTGTTACTGTCATAACTGCATCTATGGCGGGAGTCGCGTGGTTGGGACAAACTAAAGGTCCTCTTCGGGAGGCGTCGCGAGGTTGAGCAGTCACTGCAGCGAAGGCGTTACTGAGGAAGTTTGGTGAATTACGGACGTGTGGGTGTCACAAGACGGGATGTCACTAGCACTGGGATGGACGCTGTCACTGAGATACAAGGTGTCATGAGGATGGAAGGTTTCATTGGGATAGTTGGTGTCAAAGGGATGGAAGCTGTCACTGGGGAGGAGGGTGTCACTGATATGGAGGGCGTCACTGCGATGGAATATGTCACTGATATGGAGGGCGTCACTGCGGCTGAAGATGTCACTGATATGGAGGGCGTCACTGCGGCTGCAGATGTCACTGATATGGAGGGCGTCACTGCGGCTATAAGATGTCACTGATATGGAGATTGTCATGAGGATAGCGTGACACTAGGATTGTGTGTATGTGTGTGTGTTCTGGAGGCAAGTCGCGGGGGATAGGTAGGGGTGTTCGTGGTGTCACAGATATGGGCGTGTCACGGAATACTGGTGTCATAGGAAAGAGGTCACAAAGATCCAGGTTTCTTGGGGTAAGGTTCCTGGGGTGCCACTCAACGGGGTAGTGAGTTTAAGGGGTCATAAACGTGTCAAATGGGATGGGGTAACATATGATGGAAGTGTAGGATCAAAGGGCAAGGATGAGGCAACCAGGAGGGGAGGCGAGAGAAGATGAGGGGAGGCTGGAAAAAAAAAATGAGACAAAGTTTAGGGGGGTGTGAGGGCAGCAAGCTAAGGCGAAGGTGGGGAGGAGAGTGAGGTGATGGTGGGGATGAAGGTGATGGTGGGAATGAAGGTGGTGGTGGGGAGGAGATGTGGTTTCCTGGTGGAAGCGGCTGAAGATTGTTGGTGAGGACGGACGGCAAGGATGTCACTGGAAGGGATGCGACGCTGCATGGCACCACTGTTACAGGAGGTGGAGGTAGCTACCTTGCTTGGCAACACTGGTAGAGGAGGGTGAAGTGACCTTGCTTGGCAACACTGTAGGAAGGGGTGGGTATAATAACCTTGCTTGGCAACACTGGTAGAGGTAGTGACCTAGCTTGGCAACACTGGTAGGGATGGGGGATAGTGACCTTGCCTGGTAACACTGGTAGTGGCGGGAGGTGGGGGTGTGGGTGGATACCTTGCTAAAGTCAGCCGAGGTATCGTCCGAGATATCGAAGACGTCGGCGGAGCGAGGCACGTCATCGTCGGTGTCGAACTCGTCGAGGGAATCGCTGCTCGAGGTATCCAGGTCATCTTCTTCGTGCTCGGCGATGGGCGCAGTCGTCCTTCTGCTGCCGCCGATGCGCCCTAGCGATTCCAGGTGTCGCTCAGCCTTCACGGCGATAGAGGCAGCGGAGGTGGAGCGTTGGGCACGGTAGGAAAGTCCCATGGATCGGTCGGGCGAGTCGTCCAGCCCGCGCCCAGGGGTCAGAGACTTTCCTCGCTTCCCAGCCAAGCGGCTGGATGAGCGGGTCTCAATGACGGAGTTGTAGCGATCCAGGCAGTGGTCGCTCTTCTTCAGGAACTTGTCGATCTGGCGGGTGAGGTTGGAAGACGGAGCCTCAGCGATGGTGTAGGCGGGTCGCGCCTCCAGATGCTTGTGCACGTGGGCTTCCTTCCCCATCCTGAAGGTGAATCCGGCGTTGAAAACCACCGGGTCGGGTTCGATGATATCATCCTGAGGGCGGTGACGAGGCAGGGAGGAAGATGCTCGGCTGTGTCTCTCCGGAGACGAGTAGTCCAGGCTGCTGCGACTGTGGAGGGAGGGCGAGGGCGAGCGTGCGTACGTCGCGTAGGGGGCAGGCCCGTGCACCACGCCGCCCGGGACGTAGCCCTGGTGCGTTCGAGCTCCAGTTACATTGTAGGGGAACCGCGGGGGAGGACTCAGGACCGAGTGCGCACCGGCCACGTAACCAGGCCATGGCGACGCCAGGCTCGGGAAGACATGATGGTTAGGGTGGCCTCCGCGGTTATTCATGACGGAGGATGTGGCTCTCAAGTCCTCATTGCACTCATGATGGCGAGCAGCGCCGTGTACGATGGTCCTTCCCTCACGCACCCGTCCACCACACTGCCAGGCCGCCACCAAGCCACACTAAACTTAGAATGCCCCGCGCCCTGCCCTCCTCGCTACCGCTACCGAGCCTTCGTCTGCCCGCGCAAACGCACGCCCGTAGCGAGCCATCGGCGCCCTACCGCATCACCACGCCCACATACCGTCCAACATTGTCTCTAACACACACACACACACATACATAACCCTCCACCCCCTAGAGCAAACACACCCTATACACCACCATACCCACACCTGCTGAAGTGAACATGACTAGGCTCACAAATGACAGCACAGCCTCTTCCTACCTGACGCTCGCGCTACTTCACTGTATCATCATCAGTCATTGTATCTCCTCATTCTACGATCTTCAGGGAAGGAAACCCAGCATATATATCATCTCACCGAAGCACAAACTTCAACCAAACACCTGGGAAAATGTTCCCTTTCCTTGCCGCATTTACCTCCATGTACTCTCTCTGTCCCCACAGCCAAGTAACATTCCACAAGTGCAGTTTCGCAATGTTATTCTACCATCGCCGTGGCTTCTGTTGGCTCTGGGCGCTGTTACACACACACACATACACACGCACACACACATATGGGGTATAAAGATGGCACTAAAATCAAGAGGGGCTGAGTTAATGTAGAAGATTAGGGGCCATAAACTTGCCCACCATGGATAGGAAAAAGAGTTAAGGGAAACGTGATCAAAAGTAAAGGTTTCGCCACGTTACTATGATCACGTCGACAGTAAGCTATTGCTGGAAAGAAGCGGAGATAAAGGAACGAAAGGCTATAAGAAAATGAGCAATAAACGTAATGGAAAAGATGTTACAAAGTATCTTTTATGGTATCAGAGTTGCGGATGCATTAAATAAGCTATGTGGGGAAATCCTAAATGCTTAAAATATCAGTAAAGTTCTAAAGGTTGTATGACTGTAGGCAAAAGTTAAAAAAAGATGAGGCCCCATGAGCTTTGAACTCACTCCCCATAATGTACAAACAGGTAATTGCACACACACACACACACACACACACACAACGTGACGAGGCTCCCAAACATTCCCCCCCCAAGCCCCGCCTCACCGTCTGGTGGCACTTTAACCCTGTCACCCTAAGCCAAACCTGCACCATACCCTCATCCATACCCATGTCTGCTACAGTGGCATGGTTTCCGGGTCCACTCTCCCGGCGCTGGTGAGCATGTCCACGGGAGCAACTCAACACCGGCACACACTCCTCGGGATACAGAGGGAACGACCCCTCACACACACAAACTGGGTCCGTTACCCATCCCTTATCCAGTTACAATAACGTCATCACTCGCCAGTGCCGAGCTCCGAGGGGCTTCCCCCACCGGGGACCATCTGCAAGAGATAATAATGTTCAAAGAAAACAAGAAAATAGCCGTTTGAGGCAAATGACTGCGGAGCCTAGGTCAACCAAGCTTAAGAAGCGGGTATAGTGTCTGCTTGCTGGCTACAACCCCCGCTTGGCACTCACACTTAACCCAGAAAAAAAAAAAAACCTGGTAAAAGGCCAACCACAAGAAATAAAAACTATTCTTCGTTCAGTATATTTTGATAGTAATGCCATACAGAAAAATAATATGATGATAACGATCGTTTGAGGTAAAATTAGGATATAATTTACACCTGATCGGACTGCCACACATCAGTACTATCCACCAACGTTTGCTCTCGGCAAAGTCGCGGGCATTAGTACTGCAACGAGTCTCCCTCCCTCTTGGCTAACGTCTGCATTCCTTAACTTTCCTTGCATTTATCCCCTTAAGCACGGCACGCTACTCGAACACGGCGGGACGACCCCTTGAGCATGACGGGACGACGTTTAAACATAACGGAACGATCCCAGAGGACAGTTCCTCAGAACGAAGGTACAATCCTGTAGCATGATGGAAGGACCCTCAGCACGACATTATGACCCATGGGCATCCCATCCTTTACTGTGCCGTAATGCATCCATACAGACTTACCAAACAACGCTCGCTTTAATCTTTCACTTTTGATTTTGTTTCTACCACTACTTCTTTCATGAATGAAACATAACCCCAATATATTTCCATCTGCTATTTGACATATACTTTACCTCCATTAATGCTAGACAGTTACTAGATCTTGTCTTCACGTTTCTTATGGTTTAGTAGCAACAAACATTATGCTGTTAGTGCTTTGCATGACTTTATTCCAACAGGCTGTCTTTTCTTACATACTCTTCCTATTCTAGTGTTAATAACCTACTTCCTTACTGTTTCCTACATAACTACAGTTATGAGTTAGGGTAAAAGAGGAAGAACGGGAAAACTTAGAGAAATAACTGGAGCCGCTGGATGGAAGAAACGCTTATGAAAACATTAACGCCGAAAACAGTAATATTAGAAGAGGGTTTAGGTGATGTACAAGAAAAAAAAATCAAGAAATACAGAGAATTGGGAGTGGTGTGAAACGGCAAGAAACATCTTGGTGAGAAAGCGGGGAGCGAGACTCCCTATTTCCTAATACTAATATAGCATTACGAAGAACTAAGAACGTTAGCGGAGTCACGGGCCTTCACGCGTCTGTGGGATGTGATGCTGTAACAAACGCTAACACAACCACTGTTACCACATCAGCTAATATCATCATCGTTGACGTGAAAGCCACCCGACACCACAAGCATCACCATCAACTACAAATACACACGCTGCAATCGTCTCTTAAGTCTGACACCCATTCTAGATCTTAAGAGGACGTGTGGGTGG
>JAUUDW010149219.1:0-15013 GCA_032361385.1 Panulirus guttatus | reverse complement strand
TATATATATATATATATATATATATATATATATATATATATTTCTGCCTCGCCCTGCTGGATGGAGGTAGGAGGTTGTGATATACAACATCGAGGGGTCGGAGTTGTACACGAGTTTCTCAGGCCTTAACACCGGTCCCATGGCTTCCCTGTTGTTATGCTAGGAATAGGGGCACCATGGGTCAGTGAACTGTGCAGTGTTCAGTCCTATAGTTGTGCTGGTCTTCGGTACTATAGCTGTGCAGGTGTTCAGGCGTAGGGTTATGCACGTGTTATATGACGCGGTTTAGGATCTCGTGTGGTTGGGTTGGTCCACGTGGTAGCTAGCGACTGCAGACGGGACGCCGCGTTAGTGTAGTACAGGGACACCGGGTGCGGTTGTGTTCACGTGGTGGTGGGGACGGGGCGACGTGCTGTTGTATTCGTACTCAGCGTGGTTGTGGGTGAACAGTGATCAGGCAGGGGGTGGGTTGGTTGGTGAAGCATTAATGGATGATGCGTTTGAAAAGCGCAGGGTAACAACCCCTTGTGGCCGATGGGAAGTAGTGTGACCGGGGGCATCGTCCGTGGGAGGATGCGAACGACCAAGCCTACAATAAACACCGTTATTATTCCTGGTATTGTCGGGGATGAAAGACATAAATGCCGGTATTGTAACACATTATGGGTTTTATGTGATTATGCTGTACATATGCGGATAAAGATGTTGGTCGAGACTTTGCGAGGCGCGGACGTAGTTAGCGTGGGCACGATAGGGAGGGAGACAGACATTTGACTGATAGCGAGGACGGTTGGGTTATTGGGCGACCGGCACAGGCGGAGGCAGAGACCGAACGATGCCGACTAGATTTTTAAAGTAAACGAGTTTGTTCTTTACTGTCTGTTAGATTATGATTATGTAAATAGGTGAGATGGAGGCTGGATTACAAGGAATATAGATCGCTTAGATAACTAGAGTGTATTTTTGGTTTATTAGAGTGCAATGTATGGCTGAGGCTGTGCAGTTGGTCGTGTGAACGCTGCCGGGAAGACTGTAGCCCGTCAGACTTTTCTTGTGGAGTATTTGGGATGGAATAAGTCAATTTTTTTTCTTATATTCCGAGTGGACTAAAGTGAAAGTTGTAAATTTCACAGTCTTGGTGGACGCTGCCTTTGCTCGCGGCACAAAGGTGGTTCTGGAAGGCGTGCTGATTGTATAGTACGGGCAGATTGCTCAGGCACAAAATAGTTACACTAGAATAAAGCAGTACAGCGTTGTAGTGATCAAAATCCCAGCAATCTGCCTGTATGGAAATGGGTCCATACTCGGGAAGGAACAGGGGTTTGGTTGACTCGCGCAGTTCGATTCAGATGTTTTTGTAAAATGGTTTTTTTTTTTCCTATTAACTCTGGATGATTACCTCCTGTCTGCTCCCTACCCTGGGTAATGTGTATCGTCCATCGAGGGTTCATTCCCTCAAAGGGTCTGTCACCTTGGCCGCCATCATCACGCCCATGGACCGGATGCTTGCTAAAAATAACCACTGATTCACGCAATCGCCGTATTACCATTATGGACTCTCCTCGCAGATGAAAGCTCAATAATTTCATTTTGTCATAACCTCAACTGTTAAGAATTTTGAACCAGAATGTATTTATGATGTTTTAGTACGTGAGGTACAATTTCCATCCCGTAAGTATTTTTACCCCATTCGAGTGAACACGATGATATAGACCTAGGCTACGATTGCCCTGTGGCGTCAGGTCAAAGGTCGTAGCATAATATCCATCAGTAGATGGGGGAATGGGGTTATGAAATGCGATCATCCCGCCATACTTCTAATATGTTGAGTCCTTTTTGTAGCGGTTTTTGTTTAATGCGGAGACGATTCTGCCTCATATCTTTAATGTATCTTGTTAAAAGTTTTCTTTTTCTTTAGAAATTTACTATTTGGACGGCTGGGTCATGGAGGACTTGTGTCAATGTATTTTCTTGAAATTTCGGTAAGATTTACGTAAACTCTGGCGTTATAGCTGCTTGTTTACCTTACTTAACTACAGAACGTGAGGTCTTGGGTTCAGGAGATTAATTTTATTAAAGATTATTTTGATCATAAATACAACTGTGATAATGTACAGGTAGAAAATAAGACCAAGGTTTTTCCATACATATGTGGGCGTAATCGTTAGAACTGGTGTGATGTGCGATCATCATCTCGTTTGGGAGAGCAGGCGGTATATTTGACATGTAGGTATTGGTGAGAGAGAGAAAGTGAGTCGTTGGCCTGCGAGTTGGTGGTGAGAGTTGCTTGATGGGAGAGGTGTCGAGGGACACTCGGTGCACTGCGGCGGTAACCTCTCTACCCGTTTGGGGCACTTACTCCCTTCCCCTCCCGCAACCATGTCACTCACTCCCCTTCTCCATCCCAACCATGTCACTCAAACTCCCTCCTTCCCCCTTTTTTTTCACACCCTACCTGCAGTAGCACTCTCCTCTGGACACCCTACTTGCAGTAGGACCCCTCTAAGCACCCCACATGTAATGAGACGCCCTGAAACACCCCACTCGTAATAGTATCCCCTGACTCTTCATGTGCAATAGGACCCCTAAGAACAATGCTCAGACAGTTGAACCCCCGGTTGGACATCCCTGTTCAGTAGAACACCAAGCATGCAGTAGGACTCATCACTAGACCCTGTGCAGTAGGACCTCTTTAGACACCCCCATAAACATCAAGACCTGTAGACATCCCTCGTGCAGCTGGACACCCCTTGTGTGGTAGAACCCTTTTAGGACACATCACATGCAACAGAACCCGCTGTAGACACCATATGTACTGTAGGATCCCCCTCTGGACACTCTTTATATGTGTTAGAACACTTTACTTGCTATTTGATCCCCTTTAGGACACCATGTGCAGCAGAACCCCTATTTAGACACCCCATGTGCCATAGAGCCCCCACCTAGACATCCAGGTGTGTAGTGACACCCCATTTAGACAGCCCACGAACAGTAGAACTCCTTTATATTGTTTGCATGTCAGGGGTTTCCTCGTTATCAGGGGAAGAAGCCACCGCCCTTGTATGCTTGTTAACATTCAAGCTTTTGTTTTATGTAACAGGAAGTCATTTAGTATGTGATTGATCAACTCGTTCATTAAGTGCAATCACCCTGTAGTAGTCATTTGATACGGAAGCTGTGGAGTCCTTTGGGGATTCAGGACTGTGAGAGATATAATAGTCAGAGGTAGTGTACAGTGAGAGGAATTTCACGGTGTTGTGGATAGCTTATTACAGGGCCAGACTCATAGGCGCAACACATCACTACGAAATTTGGAAATTCTTGTACTCACAACTTCTGTTTGGGAACACTAATGTATCATTCCAAGAATTGTTATCTTTTCGGCAAACGCAACTCGTAACACACAAAAATTGATGCTGAGAAATCAAATGTTCTGATAAATGTCCATTAATTTTTAGTTGGAAAACCCTGACTTTGACATTTAACATAGTGATGCTAATGGACATGGTGATGTAACACCATAGTTACATTCTTTAGGGTGACCTTAGCATATGCCCAAATAGACATTTTAGATATTGTTGATTGATATGGTGATGAGGGTTTTCAGACAGTGTGGGCCTTTCTACACCTCATATTTCTCATTTTCATTCCTATCATGCATGTGTGTTGTCCTGCATTGTATGTCTGATTTTTTTTTATAGTGTCTTAACTCATAATATGATTAGCTTACCATTATGGCTATTTTGTCTTCTTAGCAATGTAAAGAGAATAGAAATCTAATCCTGTATACTTGGACACTGTTAGATATATTATACAGGATTTTGTTTGGCTTGGCTTTACCATCATCATGAAGTTAATCCTAAGTGTTCCATATCTCTTCTCATCTTTTAAATCACATCAGGTGTCTTCTCTCATCTTTTAACTAATATCATGTACCTCCTCTCACTTTGTAACTAACACTAGGTACCTTCTTACATGCTATATAAGATGGATATCAGTTCTCAGATAGAAACTCATATATCTTGATGATAACCAGATATCTTCTCTCATCTTTTAATTGAAGTGTCATTTGTAAGAGGAACACCTTGACATTGTTGAAACTTGAACAACAGTGAACCCACCCAAGCATTCTTTACCTATAGTAAGTCTTTTGTAGTCTAAGGAAGAAAACATAGATGGATAGAAAGCAAATTCCTTTTATTTGAAGAAAACGGTTGTATTTTCAGAATTTTGCAAAACCTTTTTTTTCTAGGGGCTCAAAGTTCATGCTTCTAAAAGAATATTATTTGCATTTCATTTGAAAATCGGTTAAAAACTGTTTGTACACTTGATTTATGTTTGTGTTTGAGATGATGTGTGTTTATTTTTGTGTCTAGATTATAAGATTCATCATTATGTAAATATGTCTAAACTCTTCAGAATATGTCTCAGCCCTTCATGATATTGCAAGACAGTGAATACATCTTTATCCCTCGTGATATTGTGTCACTAGCTCTTCCCTACCGCCGGTTGGTGGTTAGAGAGCTGTGTTATGAACTCCATATTCACCATAACTTCACAGATAATTGTGTAAAAATATGGGTGTTTAATGATAATGTATGCCTTTGCATAGTATACTGTTCCTGATGCTGCCTAGCTAAGGTAGGAAAGGCAAGCACATATGATAAAAGAAATGATCTTATGATAGCCTATACTTATGAAGTGATAATGCCTTTAAGATAGTGTACACTTATGAGGTAATGGGAAATAATGTTATTGTATACTCTTAATGTGATTATGGTAGCATAATTTTATTGTACACCCATAATATGATGTGATAGTAACTATAATTCTTCTGTGTTGTTCAGGTACATTGAGGAGCATGTCCAGAGAACTGGTGTGGCCATTGAGACCCAGGGCTTCAGCTTCATCACCAGTGGTCGCAAAAGGGAATCTCTCACTGTGAGTACTGGGTCCCTCTTTCTCTCTTTCTGTGTAGTCAGCAGTACATTCCAGCCTTATGTCATGGCAAAATCTTGTCATATGTATTGATGGGTTGGTAGGTAGGTACTCTTTGTACCCTTGTGCAAATTAAAGTACATGATAATTCTTTCTTATGTGATTATATGGGTCTTCTTCTAACATATGACAAATCCATAGGATAATATATGCTAGAGAAGTAACTAACTTAGAAATCATGATATTCCTATGAAATTTGACCATTTTGCAAAGCAGTAATTTAAGGCAAATTTTCCTGTCTTTATTGATTCTCAGATGTACTGAAATACTTACTTTTTTCTATATAGGGCAATGCTACACTTCATCTCTACCCACACTTCAAGGCCCTTCAAGAAATAGATGGTGAGTGTTCCTGGCTCTTTGAAGGCCTTAGTGTCATTAAGGTTGTAAGTCTCAAACTTCTGACTTTATATATCCCATCTTTAGTTTAAGTACATTAGTGTGCTTCTTAAGTAATTTTTGCCTTTTAAAAAATTAGATCAATAAGAGATGTTCGTTTTTTTTCTCTGGGTATTCAATCATACGTTGTATTAACACTGAATATTTTACTCTGGATTTGTTTCCCATTTACTTTGCAAATGGTTGATTCCAATACTGTGAAGCATCCCTTTGAGCACATTGAAATGACTCTTAGGTATCATGGCTTTTTCTTAGACCTCACTCTTAAGGGTCATGTCAGTGGCCTTATCCTTATACCTGTGGGTCATACCATCCTGCTTTAGGATCATAGTGTCTCACAGTAGTTTTACCATTGTGCTTAGATGTCATACTGTTATGTTCAAGAAATTGTTATAACATTTGACAGGCTGAACATCCTGTTCAAGAGAAAGAAATTGTATTTTTCTCTTGTAGTGTTGTTGGTAGTGTGACAGACACTATCTACCACTCTTCCTGTCCTTTAGGTGCACGTGGGCGGATATAACAGCTGTGTCTTATCTATGTTTGTCTCCAAAAGATAGTTTTAAGAATCTTGGTCTTCATTTATCATTTTCACTCCCATGCCAACAGATTTTGATATTTTTTCTTTGTGTGTGTGTGTGTGTGTGTGTGTGTGTGTGTACAAGCATGCAGTATTTTTAAGCCTAATGTTTCTTGAGTTTCAGAGAGAAAGAGGAATAAGTACCCCTTTTGTACTGTGATCCAGTAGCAATAAATAGTTATTAAATGCAGCTTGCTGTATAATCTTCTAAAAATGCATATTGTTCGTAAAATGTACAAGCCTAAGGACAGTGACGAGATGGTAGTCAGGTTTTAACAGTGTGGCTTTTTTAGATGTATAACATCATGTTGTTGATATAGCATGATGGACCTCAACTGGAGCCTGTGATATACTCAAGTATGGCTTATGTTAACATATGTGAATAGGTATCAATATAAGAATATGAAATGTATGTGTGTTTATGTTTATGTACTGTATGTATGTTTGTAAGTGTTTATATTTAGGAGTCACTGAATCCCCCCTCCTGGCTATCTTTACACAAGTGAAAAGACACTTTTTGCTAAGCCTGTATTGTCACCAGTGGATGAAAAGGAGTGCAGTCTTGTTGAGGAACTTATCATTCCAAAGTAGTCTATCATTGCCCTGCTCCTGATTAGGGTACAGTCTTGAAGCTGCAGGAGTCCTATGAGAAGGGATCCTGGGGTTTAAAATTGAATTATACATATGTACGTATGTATGTGTACGTTGTGAGCAAGAAGTCATCTTCAGTGAGCTTGTTTCATCGTCATTTGGTGAAAGGGAGTATACTTTCGTCAAGGAACTTCTTGCCTCTTAGAAATCCATTATTTTCTTGCTTCTTATTGTAGTGCAGCTTTGAAGCTACAGTGGGTTTATAAATAGGGTTCTTGGGTAATTATGATATAGATGCCTTCAACTATGAGCACAAAAAGATACTTAAAAAGATATTTGTAATGAACATATGAAATTAGGTAATGGCTTGGTTTTCCCACATGACATGCAAGAGCCTGCTAGAGAAGGCATGAAGACATGCTAGGGCTTGCTAGAGAAGGTCCAACAGCATGCTTTAAGAATGGTGCTACAATTAAGAGAAATTAATTTTGAAGATAGAGGAACTCGCAGTCTGGGAAAATTGATCTTAAAAAGTGGAGAAGTGAAAATCCCTGAATTCCACAGGGGTCATAATGAATGCATTGTTTACCTGTTCTAAAGAATTTAGGGGAGTCTAACATCTAACTGTAATCTTGGCAAGAAGAGAGTCGAGAAGGGCACAAGAACGTAGCTCTCAAATATTAGAGTAATAGTTAAGTGTACAAACTAAATGAAGGAATATTTGATGATGAGACTGTTGAGATTGTGGGAACCTGTTTTATAGAAATATGAGGTTAAGAGTTTATGTCCACACCTACCCACTTATGTATGCATGTACATTCAGAGGGAAGGGTATTATTTGAAACAGAAAAGGAAGGTGTATTTCCAGTGGAGGACATTGTGTTAAATAAAGTATAAGGTAGCTTTTAAAGGAACTGGATCAGTATTGAATACTTGGCCCTTGTAAAATCTCCCTGTATCTTCGAAGAGTGTATAGAAACACTTAAGAGCTCTGCTTTTGAGATGTTTAGGAACTCAGGAGAAGAGTGATTGGTTCAAAGGGAATTGGAAGAGAGATGATTTACTGCAAAGAAGCATCAGGGAAAACTGAGCTTAAGTCTGTTATCCCAGAAAACCAGTGTCTGTAAGTACTGGAAAGGATGGGAAGAAAGTTAATGGATGAAGTACAGCTTTTGTAAAGGAGAATTTATGTAAAATGTAGCTTGAGTTTAAGCATAATGAAGCCCATGAACTTCTCTGATAGAGTTAGCTTTAGTCTAGAAGATAAAAAATGGATGGGTGGACTGAGTGTTCTTGAATTCTGCAGTAGAGAATGGTTAAGAAAAATTGATTTTTAGGCAGATGTAGAAGGGGTAAGCCTTCAGTAGCTTAAAAATTACTGACAGGGAAGGGGACACATCCAAGGTGCCATCTACTGCTAATTTAAAGAAATGAGTAGTGTCTAGCAGGGTTGTCTTGGGATTGTTTCCATTCCTGGTTTTTGTAAATGATATACCTTAAGGGGTTGAATTGTACCTGATTGTGTGGTGGTAGAACAAAACTTATGAGAGTCATAAGGAGTATTCAGGATTATGACAGTTTACAAGACACCTAATGACAGTATTGATGTGAAAGGGACTTAGGGACTGATACCATATGTTTTATCACCAGGGCTCTGCATTAGAACTGTAATGGAGTAAACTTTGAAATGTTCATTGTCAAAATTACTCATAAGTATACAGAGAAGATGTTCAGAAAAGTAACACAACATATATTGGACTCAAAAGTACAGTTTGCTTCACCAATTCTTTTACTGCATATAAGGAGATACAGATTGCTGAAGGATTCCTATGAAAAGATACAAAGATGTGACCAGATTTAAAGGAGCCAAGCTATTGACAGAGGGTAGCACCCATAAACTCAATAGGAACAGAAAAGAGAAGAGAAAGGGAAAATGTGTTATACAGCTTCATTTCCATATCCTTTTGGCAATTTGAAATGGAGGTGTTCTCTGAAATAGGTCAGAACATATCAGAAGGTGCTCACAACAAGAAGAGAAGTAAGGAATGAACATGAAAAGATCTGGAGAAATACTTATTGATATTAGAGTGGTAGATGAGTACTAAAATCTACGTCAAATAGTAGGAGTGAAATCATTGATAAGTAAAAAAAATTATGTGATAGGCCTCCATAAGTTTAAAACTCCCCTGCTATAAATTACACTTGCACAAAGCTAGCTGTGTGTTTTGATTATTTTATTTTACAATTGTTGTACTCTTTTAGTTTTTGCTTAACCCACATAGTCTGTTTAACCCACATAGTCTGTACATATATATTAATTTCAGCTTAGATGTACTAATTACAAAACTCCCAATGTGGGAACATCTCTGATCTGTAACATGAAACTGATTAGGTTCCCTTAGATTTTCATTGTGTGTCTTGTTGATGTTATATAGGAGTTGATATTTTTTACATATGTCAAACTGTGGATGTTTTGTTATGTCTTCCTGATGTGGTATAGGAGTTGATATTGTTCATAGATGTCAAACTGCACTTTAGGTTTCAAATCTTCAATCATCATACATAATGATAGTTATATTTCCTTAGGAGGTATATTTACTCAGTAATTTAATTTTGTTTGCCTAAAATGCAGAATGTAAGAATTAAAATTAATGCTAGGAAATTACTTGGTTTTCCCAAATAAGTACATATAACATTCAGAGGCAGATGTTAGTTGCCACATAAGCCGATATTTTAATTTCGCTATAACTGAAAGCTATTCTATGTCTCATGTACATTATATATGAACTAGAAGTTTACAAGTTATAGATTTTCTCTGACTTTGATAATCTTAATAAGGCAGTAATGTGAGTATGTAAATGGATACAGCTAGGAAAAAGAATGTAGTATAAAAGTTTTCTTCATAGCAAACCCTGTGTGGCATGTTCTCATTGGACGAGGCATAGAGAGTCCTTCAGTGGGCCAGTTACATTTTTATTATGTTATTTTTGTGTAATTGATTTTGGATCTGTCTACAAGGTTCCTTCGTTTTCTTATACAGATAACATTTATCATTTTATTATATGAAAAATGTATGGGAAAATGAATTGGACTTTGAAGGATTTGTTTCTGTAATGTTTGTAACCTGATGCCAAGCTTGAGGCTAGGGGTGATAAGCCCATGTCACTCGTGCGTCACTCACAGGGAGTGTATATATCCTCTGGCATGTTCACATTTCACCAGAACCGTGACGGCTTCAGTTGTAGGCACAGCATCACTTGTGTTCATTTTCCATTATTTTTAAAGGTCACTTGAATAGTACAATGGGTCCCTTCAGCAATGTTATATCACCGAGAAGCCAATGTGTAGCATTTCTGTGGTGTATTGAAAAAACAGTGCACTTCATTGCTCCTGATTGTGTGATTGAAAAGGTACTGCTGTTACGTAGATTTTCGTTGCATCCTTAGTGTTAGTGTGACTTTTAGTATATAGGATTTTTATGATAGCTGGTTTATGTATATTTAGAGACATATAACCATCATGTGACTTTACTGAAGTAGAATGTTTATTGTGCGTTAAGGATTATATTTCACCCATTTCAGACAAAACTGCATTGATCATGGGAAGTGGATTGAATCTCTTCTTGTTCCAGCCATAGAATTTTTGAAAAATACATTTTGGCCTTTCTGAGCTTAATAATAACAATGATGAGCTTTTAAGACATGGAAAAGTAAAATTAACATTTTGATTCAAATTTTGGAGTTATAGATAACACATCTTGCCAAATACGTAAACCAGCCTTTATCTTCACACTCCCTGCATGTGTTAAGTGGCACTACGGAAGACATCTGCAGTGTGGTGCATTAGTTCATCAAGCAAATGTGCTGAGAATGTCTCTTCTTTGGGCTCCTAGCGAGATTACACAGCGAGCTGCCCAATGAAGGGCTGTTCTCGGCACAGGAAATCTGCTTCACCACATTTGGGCAGTCTTTTGAACTTGCTTACCAGGTTTGAGATGTATGGGTATGTAACCTTTTTTCCTCTAGGATGTGATTGATTGATTTTTAGGTAACGTAATTGGAATTTCTTACTCCTATGTATTGGTAAAGTTTCAGTTTGACAGTTTTACCTTTAATTTTTTCAGTGAGTTTGAAAAGATGATTTTTCCCTGAAGTATTTTGTTTGTACAGTAAGAAAACCTTTTTCTTATTAAGAGAGATACTTTTGTTTTAAGGGTTGGTGTGCATGCCATTGTTTTACAGAGTCCTTTTTGCTTTTTGAGACAGAGGGTTGAATACAGATTTGATTAGATGTTCCAGGACTATTGTTCATAACTGTGTGATTTAGGTTTCTTTTGAATGTATATGTGTTATGAAAATGATGGTATTAATATTAGTATTTCTCATGTTTTCTTCCTTTAGGGGTTGTGGATTACCTGAACACAGAGATTAGTACTTCAAAGCAAAAAAAATTTAGCCTGGTTACATTTATTGATACACCAGGCCTTGTTGATGGTGATATGAAGTATCCATTTGATGTAAATCAGGCAATGCTTTGGCTAGGTGGGTAATTTTTTACACTGATGTATCTGTTTACAATAGTTGTTTAATAGTGAACAGGAAAGAAGGTGAAGGTGGCAAGAACTCAGATTTTTTAGTGAAGTTCAGCTAGGTCACTGAACATTTTCTTTTATTAAATAACAAGAGGATGTTTTCAGTAGTGAATTGGGTCTCTGTTATTATCATTTGTATGATATTAGCACATGAAAATAAGATTCTTTATCACAAATTTAGGAATTTAATGTAAATTAATTCTTGGAAACCTTTTACAGCTGAAGGATTTAAGGAACCAAATTAGGTGGTTTAGTATCTCCAATGCCTTCTTATCTTATATCAGCAAAGTTGCTTGCACTGATCATCTTGATATATCCAGAATATATATTAAGTAGCATGGTTTCAACACATCCTTGCTAAACCTTTCATAACAAAGAATACTTGCATGCCTGCACTTGTAATAACTAAGTGTTGGTTAGAGTGTGAGTTTGAATGGAGAGAACCTGGTTGAAGTTGAGTGTTTTGCATACCTGGGAGTGCATGTGGCAGAAGTTGGAACCATGGAAGCTGAAGAGTGACAGGACTAAGGTCTTAGGAACATTAAGGAGTACTGGGGAAAGAGAGGTCAGTGCTTCTGAGGGTAAAGAGTAGTATGTTTGATGACATAGTTGTCCCAGTGATGTGGTATGGATGCAAGGTATGGTCCATAGATAAAGCAGAAAATATGTTGGAAATGAAATGCTTGAGTTCAATATGTGATGTGAGGGGGAGGGGGTAAAAAAAGAGTTGTCTTGTAATAAGAGTATGTCTGAGAGAACTGAAGGTAATGTACTTTAGATGGTTTGTAAGTATAGGAGTGGCTGACTAAGTGGGTAAACATGCTACAGCGGGGTAGACCAAATTAGAGATGGAAGGATGGGGTGAAAGATACTTTGAGGGTTCAGTGCCTAAACATGCAGGAGGGTGGAAGGCATGCATGGTATAGAGCAGATTGAAGCGACATGGTATGCAAAGGGTGATGTTCTATCATTGGGCTTAAATGGGGCATATGAAGTGGTCAGGGTAAACCATAGAATAGTCTTTGGGTCTTGGCTGTGAATATTGGGCTCTAGTTTTGTTACATTACACATGATGTGCAAATGAGGCATTTTCTTTATCTGTTATTGGCTTTTACTTTGCTAGACAGGAAAAGTAGTTGTCTATAGAAAATAAATAGTAATGATATTGTTAGTAATGATACTGATCTTTATTAATAGTAATAATAATATTAATGACAATAATGATATTATTATTATTATTATTTATTATTATTATTATTATTATAATTATTATTATTATTATTATTATTATTATTATTATTATTATTATTAGCATTATTGTTGTTGTTATGACTTGCATATCTTTACCAAAGTAAATCTTATGCTTGTGGTAAGTTTGTACTTTATTGTCGTACAGGTGATTTGTGTGACCTGATATTTGTCTTCTTTGATCCCATTGGGCAAGCATTATGTAAACGAACCTTGAACATAGTTGAACAACTAAACGAAACTCATCCTGATCGAATCCGCTTCTATTTATCCAAGGCTGATGAAGCTGGCCACGAGAGTGACAGGCAGCGGTAAGTATATTACTTGCCAAATTTCTATACTTAGGTTAGAGCAGAGGAAGAAGCAGATGTTCCTACCTTTTGTCTTTTGAAGCTAGAGGTTGTTATGTTATTTCTATCATATTTTTACATATATTAGAATGGAACTGTTGATAAGAAAAGTACTTGTCACGTCAGAAATATTGTTGTCCTGTCTCGTGACTGGTTGATAAACTATAGATAATTTAGCCTGGGAACTAATATTAAAAATGGGTGAAAACTCACTTTGCAACACTGTAGATATAAGTTAGTGATGGTATTGTATTCTTTCATCAAAGTTTGCATTTTGGTGCATTTGTTGAATATTTCCCCAATAGTAACAACATAATATGCTTTTCACACATCTGCTGTATATGGAAACTGAATTTTGGACTCTTCCTTCACCTTGATTTTTGTTGTATCAGGATGTTTGTTGTAATCCAGTACATCTTGTTGTGTTTTAAGGTACTCTTCAGTTTCGTCATTTCATATTTCCTAAATAGAAGGACGTCTTATGAATATCTGGCTCAGTTCATTGAAGTAAATGTGTATACTGACTCATAATAAGCATTTTATAGACTGACATTTGATGTGTTTGGTTTAAGTCACTTAAATTACAACAAAGCCTTTTCTTTCTCAGTTTAATCTTCATTCCTGGATTCCTCTATCTTTCCATCTTTGATAGAGCTATTCCATATCATCGTTTCATTGTCTCAGTCACCATGTAAAGTGTAATATTTTCTTTGCAACTGTAGCTGCAGGAAACCTGCAAAATACAATAAGATTAGATTGGATAGCCATATGTCTTAGACATAAAAAGAGTAACAGCCACTATATGGACAAACCTTTCTTTAGAAAATGCTCTCTGGTGGCTTTATATCCACTAGGAAAACAGCAGTTATGTGTACAGGAGTGTATCGGGTCTGATATACAAATCGACTCCTTCAAATCTTTGGTTACTGGTTCCCAGACCCTTTCTGCTGTTTGTTGTTTGTGTAGAATTATCATTGGTCATTACTTGACATATGGATGACTCATACAACATTCATACTGCATATTGATTTGTTTCATGTCCAGAGTGATGATGCAGATTGTGCAAGAACTTTGCAAACGCCCAGGTTTAAATAAGACTGGCTTTGAAATGCCTACTGTTTATATCCCCAACACAAATAAGGTGAATATAGATGTTTCATTTTCTTTGCATTATTCTTTATACTTTTTTTTTATGACATATTTCTTTACTAGTAATATGAAATTAGATGGCAGTGATACAATTCTCCAAACTTGCATAATGATTTTCATATCTTTTAGCCAACCAGGTGTGTGAATCAGATTGAGGAGGTATGTAAAGACATAGAGAAGACGATCAATCAAACAATACAGAATACGTTAAACCAACTGTAACGTGACTGTGAACAGATTTCAACACTAGTGGATGAAGCTATTGAAGCAGATAATACTGCTAGGTCATACAACTTCCGGGCCAAGGTAACTCCCCAAATGTTGTGTATCTTAGGTTATAGATTTATAATCTTATTTAAGTGATAAAGAAAATATGTTGTCTTTAATGGTACCTTCAACTTTACTGGGACATTGCACTCCTACGGAAGAAATACTAGTCATGATAAATGGAACAATGCTTCGCATACCAGAATGAATAACTCAGTGTAAGTTTTGGGTTTGAACTCAGGTCTCAGGAACTGAAAGTTTAAAAAGTCGATTCATTGAATTTCCTGAAGCTTGTTCCATTTGGAGAAAAAACTCGAAACAGGAACGTAGATGGAAATTTAGAGTGTTATAGATTAATAGTTGATATTTTTGCTGATTGGAAAAATATCCATCTATCTGTCTGTATCTCTGCCTTTACGCCTGTTCCCTCCTGGAACTCCCTCAAGGAGGTGACCACGGCAACAGAGTCTCCATAACTAATGAACTGCAGTGCTGCTTCTTTGCCTTTAATGCATCACCTTTAACAGGCCACTGGCAGAGGGCAACTCTAGTTCCGTTGTTTGCGGAGGCTCCAGTACAGTGTCCCTCCCACTGACTTCTTCTACCTAGTGTGGCTACCTAATGTTCCACCCTACTACTTTTCCGTAACATTCCCACCTAATATTTCTACCTAATTCTTCTGCCTAAATGTTCCCACCTAATACTTATATCTGTTGCTCCAACCATATAGCCAAAACACAGGGCTAGTGTAGAGTGCTGACTGCAGGAAAATTTAGAGTTACAAAGAATGGGGCTGTGAGTGAAGTGTTATATGAGACAAGGAGAGACTGAATCTTTGTG
>JAUUDW010149109.1:0-15014 GCA_032361385.1 Panulirus guttatus | reverse complement strand
TTATCCTGAAAATAATAATAATAATAATAATAATACTTTATTGTTTATGCAAAATACGTAAAAATTTGTCTTGTGTGTCTCTATTAAAAGCAAAAGAAACAATCATACGGTACATTCATTAAGGTATAAGACTCAGGCACACTATACCCAGTGAACTTACTGGCGCCCTTTTAGTAAAAGACAATCTTAATCAGCGAAGTCAGTATGGTGCCACTGTTCCAACAGTGCCAACAGCTGGCATGCTTTCAAAGAATAAATTCTAATTTCACTTTTGTCTTCATTCAAGATCTACGTACTATACTTGAAATTGTATGTAATATCTCTTAAAGAAATTAATGTAGTCAACGACACACACGCATTCAACCCAATACTTAGTCTCATTGCAGGAGACTCATTTAGAGGGAGATGGTAGTTGCCAAATATCATTATCTCTTACGAGTACATTCATGATGAAAGTTTGTTGTCACAGATCGAGAGATTCTGACAAGATCTCCAAGATACGGGTGTGTTTATGACTAGCAGGCTGGAGCAAGGCTACAGACCTACCTGTGAGCGAGGATGTCCCAACACCCCGGGAGTATGGTAAGTGCCCTTTGATAAAATTTCCAACGCAAGGAAAGATATCTGCAATGACATTACTCAAATTAACCTTGAAAAATTTAATCATGCGAGGCACACATACACTCTGCATTTTTTCTGCCTAGACCCCAGGAACGCTCCCCAACCCTCCCTTTTCATACCTCCCAAGGGGTCCTCCCATACACATCATCGTAAGAGCTTTCCCCTTCCATACTTCTCTAGGATCCCATCCCTTCCACACCACTCTTAAGAGCCTTTCCCTCCCACGCTACCCTTATTGCTTTCCTTGTCTACGATACCCCAGGTGTTCCAGACCGGCACATCTCCCCACATGTCCCACTCTTCCTCTCTCCCTATCGAACCCCAACCCCCCCTAAGCCGGGCTAGATAACCCAACCCGCAGGTAAGCCATGGCGTTGAGCCCCAAAAGACAAAGGGGCCCGAAAGACGTGAGATCAAAAACTCTCTTCAACTCAGTAACACGGATCAGTTTATTTCAGAAAAAATATTGGAAAAAAATTTATTCTTCCCAACAGCTTTTCGGAAGTTTTAGGAAAGTGAGGTTTTGTTTCATATTTCCCCTGATACAATTCTGAAAAAAATGCTTCCTTAAAGGTACCGTTAGTGGGTTGGGGAAAAAATAACCTTAGCTTAGTATTGAAAACAATATTAGATATTATATGGCGCCCCAGAATTCTTGATGTCTTTGAACGCCTTGGTAACCTGATGCTGCTGCCTCGCCCACGAGCCCCACCCAGCCACACCTGGCTGACTCAACGCGCGGCTCCACCAGCGCTTCGCACGGAAACCCGAACGGCGATACCCATACCAAACCAGAGGGACGACAGTCCTGTTAGCAGTAGGCGGGAGAGTGAACCAGGTGGCAGGAGAGTGATAACACTGTGCTCGCCCGCCTTCCCGAGGATGTTTACGAGCAGTCAAAGCTGCGCGGTTCTGTGTCCGGTGTAGAGGCCACGCTGCCCACTTGGCTAAGAGCCGTACATTAGCCTCGTCCCACGATTTTTGCACATACATACCAACGAACTTATACAGCACGCACATACGTGCCTATCCAAATATACGAGCATATACACACATATACACATCAGACCACCAGTTAGATATTCGCAGTCTGGTGACCCTGTATGCCATTGCTATTATAAATCAATGTGGAACAGATACATATATAATCAGAAGAAGAATTGGTCCTAGAATTTTACAATTATAATAATGCTAAATATAATTCAATGCAGCCTCTCCCATGCACGCCCCTCACCCTCCCTACTGAATATTCAAGACGGTATACAATTGCCTTTCCCCTCCTGAGCGAGGTGGTGCCTGGAACGAACGAACAATGGCATCTGATGCAGACATCCAGTCTCACGCTGTCATTTATAATCCAGCTGGGCATGTCGGCTGGCGTGAGGAACCCGTCCAGAATTCCCTCCTGCCAGGCGACCCGACAGATAACGCAGAGCCGACATACAGACCCACATTCAACGTATACATTCCGTCGCTTGAATGGGAAGAGGAAATTACGCGAACTCTTTTTAATTTCTTGAATTTCAAAGACCATGATGAGAGGTTTTTGTTTCGTAAGGTGCGATCGTGATTCATTTTGCTATTAAACGTTAGCCTTCAAGGCTACGCGAGGTTAGTTAAGTTACCGAAGAATAATCCTATTATGCTATTCGTCCTTCTTACAAACTGGTGCTGTTTAAACAGCACATAACAATATCCATTCATTTCTAAGACTGTCACAGACGACGTGGTTATCATTGATACTTAAGAGATTAGAGAGTAGGAAAATCTTTATTTTCACTTAAACGTAAACAAAATTCAATATGTGTATACAGTCTACCCTGGTGTACACAGAGAAGCACAAAAACTAAGCACGCGATATTTCCTAATCATCAAGCAGTGAGTAATATAATGGTGTTCTGTCGGTCACCATATAATAGAATAAGTTTTCCTCAGACAACTCCTCTCACCACCATACCTTTTTCCCTGTTTCCCCTTTAATCATGGTGCGTGATGGTTTTGGTGTAAATGCGTATTTGGACAGTAAGGTGAGGGAATTCTCAATTATCACCTCTGAAAACTTTTGTATTATCAGCATTCACAGTTGCGTGTTCATTTTTTTTTTCATCCGTTACTCTGATACTGTAAAAGTACTTTTTCATCTTTTCTAAGTCTCTTATTAAGTACCAAGTTATGGCCACTGATTGTTCTGTCTTTACAGATTTTTGAACTGTTCACGGATGACATCAAAGTATAAAGGATGTTTCCATTAGCCGTCGGCTGTGCAAACTCCCGTAATTTGTTCGTGATCTTCAATCAACTGCGCAGAAAGCACTTCTGCTTGTACCACCCGTGGTCAGCAAGGCGGACGAGTCACGTATAGCCTATGAGCGATGCTTCAATTTCTTATTTCCTGGGGCGTCTGCGTCTGCTCAAGAGAAGGCAGCGAAACTTTATCAAGGACATATGAAGTAGGTATTTGCTGTACATAGAACAACTATTAAGGAAACGAAAGCATAACTTGACGAATATGTAACTACGAAACAGGAGATAAACAGAACTTAAAGAACGCTTGTGTGGTTTAGTCCTTGAAATACAAGGAAGCCAGGCCTGAGTGTTTACTCAGGGACCCCTAGTGTTATGAGGGAAAACATTCTCCTGTATGCCCTTAGCTCCTACCATATCACGTTCTCATCTAAAAATGATTTCCCTACTTTCCTTTCATTCACAAAATTGCCGTAAAAACAGGTATTGGTACTGGACTCTTACGCTATCGTGATTCTTTCTGCCTTTGATAATTCGCTTGGGAACGAGTTACATGTCATACAGCTTAAAGCATGCAACTGGACAGAAAAAAAAAAGTTGTGAGCAGCTCAAACAAGAAGACGAGCGTCCTGTCGAATAAGAAAGCGCTGGTGTTCCTCAAAGATACTGATATACCAGTGAAGAAAAAGCCTTCTTCGGGTACACGTGACTCTGACGATACTGCTCGAGACTGGCACCTGAGGTAAATCATACGACTTTGCGTGAAAAAAAGGCGTTCTATCAGTGCAAAAAGTAGTTAGGGTCGTGAGTCAGGTTGGAGCGGCCGTCAACACCACACCTGGCAGGGACGGCGGCTGCGGACTGGACGGCGCCATAACCCGAAAGACGCCTCCCACACACTCCTTCTGACAACGATGCTTCCCTACACTCATCGCCCATCTGCCCTTCTTGAAGATAACATCCGAGAGAGCGAGGGAAATGGGCGGCACTCCTGAAAGTAGATTCAAAACCTATCTGCTGAATGCTCCTACTGCTTATATGGACGTAACTCCCAGTAAATGAAGATTGTGGTTCAAGCATCACCATTCTCTGAGCGGAGCTAAATGAGACGGATGAATCTTTGAGGCGGGGAGATAACTGCTCCGCTGCCTGGCGCCTCATGCACAATACCCGGCAACAACTGGAGTCTAGCTTTGATACATGCCAGATATCTCTTTTTAAAAAAGAGACTAGCCATAACCCCTAAATAAAACATCCTTGAAAATTACAGAGATACGTTTACCTCCATTTATCATGAGTGACCCAAGCGAAAATTTACAAGACTCTGCAGGTGACCATATAAAAGATTAAAGATTATGCGCGTTGGTCTCTGAGCGAGTCATCATGGCCAATACAGCACGCACTCTCGCCTTCCTCCTCAAGTCTGTGGCAAGGCAGCACGCTGATCAGGAGCAGACAAACGCGCTGCCACATCCTCGAAACTTGAACATCCACCTAGGGACAGCTCACGGGATCCTTGTGCAATTTCAGTCTTGAAAATCTTTAGTCTTTCCCGGGAGCCAACGCCAGTGACGGTCAACTACCTTCTATGACAGACTCTCCAGTACAGTGGAGGAGGAGTAGTGACCTGGGTCGCGTTTGAAGACCACGAACCAAGCAAATGGGAGGTACTCGCTCCAATGAACTCGCGCAAGACCGCTTCTTACTGGCACATTGAAATCTCTCCCCAGTTGACGGTTGGGAGATAACAGGAAGAAAAAAGCTGAGGTCGGGTGTCATTTTACAAATCAGGCTTTGTATCCAACATTTCGAGCAAATTGAGTAAACAACTACAGGAACTTATCCACCAACGTCCTCATGTGTAGGAATCAACAACAGACCCAGTCGGGTAAGTAAGACCCAGTGTTACAATGAACCGAGATGTGCAAATTAGCAAGTTCATTTCTGTGCTTCTGTTGCTGTGTTCTGTTGTGATTTCTTTAGCACGATTCATGCATCACGATCTCAAGATTTAGAACATCATAATGCTTGTAGTAAGGTGAGGGTAGAGGTGTATGTCATGTCAGAAGGAATAAACAGTTTGAAACACAATAAGTTACCTATACATTAGAAAACTGTTATGTGTCTGTCAGAGGCGACAACAGGTATGTGAGGAATCTGTGTTTACCATCCCAAAGACGATATTAACGCATTTCATCGTTCTGTAGAGTGTCTGACTATTATAGTACATATTTAAACCATACCGGTACATATTTCTTCGTAACTCATTGTCCATCACATAGTCCCAGTCGAGAATAGTGCAGATTACTTCTTGGTGTATATTCATATGCATTCAGTAAATACTGCCATGATTACAACACAGGGAACTTAATCATTACCATAACACCAATACCACCAAGACAGCTCAAGTAGAGCCATAATTAGAATCTAAAATTTACAACTAGCCAAAGTATTACAGCTCCGCAGTCTTCATAATTTTACAACCTTTAACTACTAAAATAATGCAACTTAACCAACATTTATTACAATCAAACATGCATGATTAATAAAAACCGCACTCACCACAATCTTAAACTATTCAAACACACCAAAACTTGTAAATCACAGCAACCATACGACATACAGGACAAGCGTTTTACACACATATGAACGAGACAACAATTATCACTACAAACTGTCTCCTATGTTTGCAGTCTCTCGTGCCTTTAACCTTCAAATCACCTTACGAAACTTTAATAGATCTAGTGGCGCCAACTTTTTTTGAGGTGGATTTAAACGATCATGGTCTCAAGCAAGGAGGACATTTTTTTTTTACGTATATATACATTCGAGTTTTTGTCTCTGATTACTGTTGCAATATTGTGATGTTCTTAACTTTTCAAAGAGAAAATCTGCTTAATTATTCTTTATAATTATAGTATTTTAACTACTAATTATTTATGTATGCAGGAACCAGTTACCATTGTCATTAATACTAACATTATCATTATGACCAGCCATTACCATTATTATTATTATTATTATTATTATTATTATTATTATTATATCCATCTAACAAAAAAACTCATTATACCTAAGGACACCAGCCCTTTAATCCTAAAGTCCGCCAGAAATGCCTTCAATTTACCATCCTTACCACAATCACATAATGGTCATTTCAGCCTCATTGCTTTCGATCCAACACACCATCACCAATACAAATCCCGACATCACTACCATCAAAAAGAGTAGTCACATGGCATGAAAGAAAAAAATATCACTGCAACGGGACACATGAGCATATCTCCGATATACAACAGCATATCACTTATACCGTAACTGGCACCAAGTCACTATAGACATATTTATTACCCCTATCAACTCACTCAAACCACTTTACGACACCAACAAATCAATACACAGCCAAAGGCATTAAGATTCAACATGCATACGCCCCCTCCCTATCTGTACCGCTACTCTCTCAGCACCACTCCTGCTGCCCTAACCGACAGGTGTTGCCCCAGCAGGAGACAAGACGCGGCAAGAAGAGAGAGAGAAGCCGCCGCCGTCGCCGCCAGGCAAGGATGGCCGGCTGAGGCACCAGCAGCCGCCCAGGCTCCGGATAGTGGTGCTGGGAGCGGAGGGCGTCGGCAAGTCTGGTGAGTCACTGAACACACGACACGAGTGAACTAAAAAATACTTGCTCTCGGATCTTAAAGGTTTGGCTCTCACAAGACCTTCCTACATCATTTACTAACCGGGCAATGAAAGCGCGCGCGCGTGTGTGTGTAAGGATTCGCAAGACTTAAGCCTGGCACGGTCTTTGCCAATGACAGCCCATTCTCGGGTGTGCTGTCGCTGGGGGAGGTCGGGTGTATGTGCTCAGGGTACCATTACTGTCACAGGGCTGCAGTGTGTAACTGTGGTGTAGTGGGCTCTTAAGTGTATGTGTGCGTTGTGTAAAATGTGATGAATTACTTCATCCCAAACATAATGATTGATCAATTTCCGGCACTTGTATCATCTTTTCATTTATTACGTAATATAATGAAATACTGTTAAACATGAATCCTGCAAACGTATTATAGTAAGAATACAGCATATGTTTTGTCTTCAATCAATTGTTTAAGAAGATTCTTAAAGAAATATATTACTGAGACCTTTTTCATGAAATTTTGACATATGGCACCATACTCACTGAAAGATGCCCAAGGCAGCTGAGTGCCTCCAGTATAGACGAAAAGAAATTTTATAAGTTACAACTGAGAGAGAAAATAATAGATAAAGAACTTGATAAATAACTAAAGCACGATCAGTATTTTCTTCCATAATCAAATAAGGTTAGGCTAAGTTAGGTTATATTAGATATTCGTTAAATGATAAATCAATTTCTATATTGTCACATACATGTGTAGTAAAATATGTCAAAACGTTGCAAAAGTTTACAAATTGTAAATTGATTTTTATATTCTCATATATGTATAGTTTACAAAACAAAGACTTTCTTAGTGGTTATGATGATACAGAAAACAATTTTTCATATCACACCACTTCATAACTATATATGGTACATTAAATCGTCACCATTATGTCAATACATATATTTATACATATTTGTCAACGATAATTCAAGACCAATAATAAATGATAAAACTTTTGTACTGACACCACTGAATTCCCCAATGGAGATGAACCCATTAGTTTTGGGGACACGTAGTTGCATGAATCTACATATCATTAAGGAACAAAGAATGCAGGTGCTACAACTCGTGTGTGTTGAGCGGTAGGAAGTTAAAATTCTTAATATACGTATCGGGCAAAGACAAATTATCATGGCAAACATTTTTTTTTTCAACTCAAGCTCATTAGATTTTTTTTCGTATATTTAGCTCGTGACAGAACATAACTAACGCAAGTGCCGCCTCTTGTTTTACTTCGCAATGTCTGGCTGTGTGGCATTATCAGCTTCAAGCGAAATTAAGTAAGAAAAGACAAGCTATATAGATAACACTTTAATGACTAGTCTTTGTAGGTTAGTGATCATATGTGAAGATATTTTTCATTTAGGCCAGGGGAATGGAATAAGTAATCCTTGACAGATTTCAGTTGTCTGAAAACACGCTTACGAAAATACTTTCCGGAAGAGGATATCCGTTCTAGCCTCCTTCAAAAGTGAGTTAAGATATTTCATCGGAAAACGAGAGAGAACAGGGTGAAGAATGCGGAGGATGGAAGTGTTATTACGGTGATCATTGCACGCAAGGCTGGTGAGGGAACTCGACAGGGTATTTGGAATATTATGATGAGAGAATTTGTGTCAGCTTATCATCAGAAGAATTACAAAGATGGATGAGTACATTTCTCTTTTATAAAAGACTGGGGAGGGGAGATGGACATGGGAGGTGTATAATACGAATAGTGTAATTTAAGCATTACTGAGTCGACAGGTAATGATCATATGCAAGAAAATTACACAGGGATGGAGTTCCACAGATAGGAGGTATTTGTCTGCGTGGGATTCCAACACATTAAGTAATACTAGGAGCAAGCAAGTGTAACGTAATAACCTGAACATCATCAGAGCAGAAACTGTGAAGGAACCGTTAGAACAGGGAGAGAGTTTACAGGACGACGATTAAGAAGAAAACGGAGGCTGCAGTGAGAATCGGGTCGGCCGTGGAGTGTGAAGCCTTGCATTGCATCTCCTTGGTTTTGGGGAAACTATTTCATATGGGGACAAAACTGGTCGGATGACAAACCAGCAACTAGGTGGATATAAGATACGAACAAACACAAGAAAAAACACAGTTTTCTCTGGTGCATTTTTGACGGCATTGGAGAATGGTGAATTCAAGGATAAGTGTAATTTATGGGTATTCCAAAATTTTTGAATGAATATAAAGTGTTAAAGATACTAGATGGTTGACTGTGGTCTTGGTCGCAAAAGATTGTTGGTCTTTGTAGATGCATGAGACGTTACAGTGAGAACTTTACCTCTGCTACTGATTTCAGACTTAAAATGTAATTAGAATTAACAATAATGATTTGTACAGGGGGCTGGGTACCTGCTAAGCAACAGTAAGGCTGATGTCAATAGCAGAGACAAGGTCTCTTTTCATCTTTAAGATGGGAAACTGATACTTTAGTGCTCTAACATCAGAGACAAAATAGTGTGTGACCTCTCTATCGATATACGGATGCTTCATATAGATTAAAGAATACATATATATTGATTAAAAGCTGTATGGATGTTTGAGATTGGACACGAAGTGTCAAAAAAGCGTTCGATGCACCGAGGACAATTGAGGCGAGTGTGACGAGTAGGATATACGTAATGTTTGGAGATATTAGGTGTTGTGGTCTACATGGTGAGGGCAGAGGCAGAGCGAAACCAGATGGAAACACTGCAAGCTCTCCATCTTGGCTTAACGAGGTACCGCAGCCTTGTAAGGGCAACCTTGATGATCATTTACGACCCAAGTTATGGTCCTCAACACTCTTCCTCGTCCATTACGGCAGCTGATTTGCAAGAATAATAAATGGACTCTGTCGAGTACCTACGCTTTTGCTTGTAAGTTAATGAGCTCTTGTAAACGGCATCCAATTTCTCTGTAGCATCCCGATTCAAAAAAAAATTTCTAATAGATGAGTTGCATGAAGATGTATGATTTATAGACTTCGTTTTTATACGCGGGCAAATTGAGCTGCCGTCATGTAAGTTTGACTAAGTCCGCACTGTCATCGAAAGATTATTAACCCCACTACATTAATCAGATGTCTGCCAAGAGGTGTCCTCCTCCTCTCGATTATGTCGGGGCTGTGTTGATTATGTCACTCGGGTGTCTTGCCAACGGCATCTGGCGCCTGAGCGTCCGTCGACGAACGTTAGCGATGTGCGTTACCGGACACAATGGCATCTTGAGACCCGCTGGGGGGTTAACCCTCCGTTACCTGCCTGTGGTTGCGCGTCGGCATTGATTAGGTTGCCATTCGAGAACATCTGCCGGTGAACAAATGAGGCTCACTCTCCAGTAAAGGCATAGCCCTTTCTGTCAGTGTTTTAATAAAGGTAGCAACGGAGGCGAGTGTAGAGAACGAGTGTGTGTGTGCAATGGGTGTGCGCAGGGTCAGGAGTATGTTGGGCAAGAGGTGCTATTTATCCCTGGGGCTGGGGAGGGCCCAGGCCTCCGAGGCCGCTAACTGGCTCCGTTTGGAGAGTGAGTCATGTTGGTGTTGGCCATATATGTACAGAACACCCCCCCCCCCATCCCCCTGCGGTAAGGGCGGAGCCCTCACCCGGTGGCGGGTCTCGGGGATACAGAGCTGGGCTAACGCATCTCCAGGAGGCGGGAGAAAGGGAGGAAAGATGTCTAGAGATACGTAAGTTCGTAAACACAGAGAGGGTCATAGATCCAGAGATGCGACATTCCTTTTCACGTGTTTGGGTGCTTGTGTTTGATGGGTGACTTGTTATCTGCCTAGTACTGTTTTACATCAGCATTACAGTTTATTTCGTTTGAATAATGTAATGCTGTCCTTAGTCCTGTCTGTCGGGAGTGGAGCTTGCCGAACAAACATCAACAAACACCCACCAGGACCTTGGTCAGTACATGATATGGTTGTCGAGAGTCAGTGGCCCTGTATATCATAATTACCGTGTCGGAACTCCTTATGTGGCCGCTGGAGATGTTCAGACTCGATTTATAATTCCTTATGGATGTCTGTAGGATAAGACTTTTCAGATTCCACGGAGAAGACTTCCCTCTTTCTTTTCGTGTTGGAGGTTCCAGTCAAGGACAGAAGTCCACGTCAACGCCAGGCCTTGAATGAAGTATGAAAAGGTTTAATGGGAGGGAGAAATGGAGAGAGAAAAGAGCTGGATGAGGAAGAAAACTACATTTTGAAAAAGGCTTAGGTCGACGTTGCCAGGAAAGACATGAGAGGGTTGGGGGGGGGGGGGAATAAAGTGTTCTAAAAGCGCACAGGGTAAGGAAAAAAGTAGTTATCACAACGGCTCGTCCTTGAGTTGCCAATGGCCACAAGGTAATCATTTGGAATAGACGCTTAGTTTTACGTGGTCTGGCTAATGGTGAGGGCAAACAAGCTGTCGCTTCAGGAACGGAAACCAAAGTTATACCGACGGAAGAGGGAAAGTGAACCAGCACTGCGTCGTAGGGGCAAGTGGGTCAGGTTTCGAGGTCAGACTGGGAGAGTTGATAAGCCGGATTGCTTTACACTTGACTCTGTCGTGTATGTATACAGAACTAGAACCTCCTTAGATGTGAGAGCTGTGGTCAACACAAGGACGGATCAGTCATCTGTAGAACCGGAACGACCGTTCATGAAAGAACTCCCAGCATCGGAGCAGGACTCCAAGTGTCTTTAAATCAGACTTAGTGTGTAGAGTGGGGTTTCCTAGATAGATCAGATGTTACAACTACACCAAGTATGTTTATTCTGTTGAGCAGTGGGTGTTCAGTTCCACTAAGCGAGACAGGGAAAGTTGTGAGGGGGGGAGGGGGTTAGGAGGAGAGATGGACAAAAAATTTTTTTAGAAGCATTTACCAGAGTCCGTCAACCTCAGTGATAGATCCCGTCCTAAATTTAAATTTGTTGGAGTTGTGACGAGACGAGACGCAGATGGAGTGAGAATGGACGGAACGGATTTATAGGATGAACATGAAGTGTTCAGTCGTTAGTGTATATAAATGCCTCTGGTCTCTTTATCTGTTGACGAAAGGAGGTCGATGATAGAAGGGAGGAACAGCATAAGAGACGGAATAGATTCCTGGGGGCCACCACTGTAAGGTAGGTAAAGATGAAGTGGCTGATCCATCAACAGTTACAGAGACACTTCGGCCAGAGAGGAAGAAAGATATGAGGAAACAGAGTGAGGGAGGAAAGGTGGTATAGGAGAGTTCGGAGATAAGACCTTGATTACACACGCTGTCAAAAGCCTGTGATGTATCAAGGGCTCCAACATGGTATTCTCCAAAGTCTCACAGAGATCATGACTAGATATTAGTCAGATGGGAAAGGTTATCACCGGTGGATCTCGTCTTAAGGAGGCCACACTGATGATCAGAGAGAAGACTGTGAGATTCAAGATGTTTGGGGAAATGGGAGTTGAGGAGGGATTCAAAGACTTTGGAAACAGCTGATAACAAAGGAACAGGATGATGTTCTTTTGTTTTCGCTTATTCTCTTTTGTTTGTAACGTTCTCTCCCTTTTTACAGTTTCTCCAAAAGTTCATTTCCTCTGAAATATCATTTAAACTGTTTAACGCTGATGCTTAGTTTCTTACAAAAAATTAAATTCAATTGTCCCGCAGGATAGCCTAGGAGAGACAAAAAATTAAATTCAATTGTCCCGCAGGATAGCCTAGGAGAGGAATATGTTTTGCTCTCTTCGTACTCCAGCTCCAGCCTCGCCTGAAGCAGCCTGCATTGACCCAGTCACTGCAGCAGACCACCCTTTCTTATCTCTCTGTTCACTTTCACTGCCTGGGTCCGCCGAGGAATAGAGTAAATCATGGTTGATGCTTTGGACGTGTCGTTAAGTAGATCGTATCTATTTGTCTCGTTTTTCTTGTATGTGTGTTCGGGCTCGCTAGACGCAAGGAGAGGATTCTTTAAAGTTGACCATGTATTGTGTGTACAGCACTGACGAGAGGGGTCCACGAAGTCAGTCAGTAGTGGGGTAGGTGGAGGGCTGGTAGTGTAGCGAGGGAAAACAGCCAGTGGTGAGGTGGGTGTAGAGGGCTGGGAGAAAGAAACCAGTTGTGGAGAGGGCGAAGGGGCCAACTACGAATCTCATGGGCTCGTATGCGAGTCCCGAACAAGATGGTCTGCTCACTCTTTGAACTGTAGGTGAGAATGTTTAACGGACGGGGCCTTTCGAGTGTAGAACTTGCCCTTATGGTGCTTAGATAATTTTAATGAAACGCAACTCCCCTTACTTTGGAAATGGTTAATGAATGTATAGCAGGAGTGAAATAGAGTGTGTGCATGTGTGTGTGTGTGTGTTCCTTTGAATATGAGTTATTATTTGCCGATTTAAAAGAAATAGTAGTGTTATTCGTGGATAAGTTCACAAATCTAGTGGGAGTTATCAAAGTAGCGAGAACTGGCAACAAGCGCCGATCGACAGAACACTGTTGGTCGAGGACGGCGTCTGTTGTTTCTCGCGTCCCCGTTTGCCTTGGATTCTGTTCTCTCGTTATCCAAACGGAAAGGCAGGAAGGCGACGCTTCAGGCGGTATAGAAATGTAAGAAATGTTCTCTCCATCTTGCAGCGCTGACGGTGCGGTACCTGACGAGACGATACATCAGCGAGTACCGGCGAGCTATCGACCTGCTCTACCGCCACACTGTCAGCTTGGACGACGTCACGTCCGAAGTGGAGATTCTCGATGTATCCCTGCGCGAGGTAGGTCTCCCCAGGACTGATCTGTTTCAGCTATCTAGATCTATGTAGATTTATATGATTCTATAATCATTTTTGAGTGATTATACGTATGATATTCCGTTCCTTACAAATCCATATTTTGATTTGTTGGCTGCGGACAAACAAATAAACAGAAACATGTATGTTAGCTACAGATTTTTCCAAAAAGACTTGATTGAAGGTTCTAGGATTTCCGAAAAGACTTGATTGGAGGTGATTCAGATTCTTAGCGTTGGAAGTTATGTGACGTCTAGTGAGGATGTGTATTACTGGTAATTAGCTTTTTAAATTATGTCGACAGCGTGAGAGCGAGGGTGTGTCCACTTCCCACACCCGTTGGGGCGAAGGCTTCGTGGTGGTGTACTCTGTCGACAGCTCCACGTCCTTCCACGAAGCCCGGGCCATCCTCGACGCCCTCCAGAGACTCAAGGCGCCTCTTTATGTCCCCGTAATCCTGCTGGCCAACAAGCGGGACCTCGACCCTGGCAGACAGGTAAGCCCACCTCTCCTTCAGTGTCTCCTACAGGCAGTGTTGTTTCGGGAGTTATATGAACGTGTCAGAGACCACTAGTGCCACCTGAAACCCTAGATGATTAGGAGTTCGTCTTTCACTCAACGGAGAAGTTAATTATATTGGAGTGCATTAGATTTCTTTCTTTGGTGACAGCTGTATTCATTAACGCCTAAAGCAGCTTTGTTAAGAAGTCTAAAGTATGTACAGGCCTTAGATAGAATAAATTGTGGCTAACAAAGATCTTTAAGAATATCTGACGACTTGGAAATCCTGTTAAGAAGGTACAAACACATAGCTATTGGGAAAAGCAGGAAAAGGCCCGAGTTAAAATGCCTTGCGGGTGTTTGGGGTGGAACAAGATATCATTGTGGCCCAAATGATCAGCTTTTCCTCTGTTGTTAGGTGTCGGTGGAGGATGGCCAGGCCCTCTCGCTGCAACACGGGTGCCAGTTCTACGAGGTGAGTGCCGCAGAGAGCCACGTAGGCGTCACACTCGCGTTCCAGGCGCTACTGCGGGAGACCAGATCCCTCCAACTCACCCGGCCGCTCCCTAGACAACGACGCATTTCGATCGTCTCCGTCTCTAGGTGCGAACTCTCGAACATTGTCTCGAAAAACATTTTTTCCAGAACTTGATAGTTTTCCCTTTTTTCGCCGTAAGCTTCAAATTTTATATAGATTCATGCATATGTGTAGTAATTATACTGAGAGTGTGTATACTGTGTATGAGGGATGGGTGTAGAAAATGAATGAATTATAGTATGCCAGAGTAAACAAGACTCGATTTTCATTGGCGGTCTCTTTACTTCTGCAGGATGATCGGATCGCTGATCGGGCGCGGGTGGGACCCCCCGTCGCCCACACTGAAGCCCACCGTCAGGGTGCAGGACGCCGCCGGGAAGAGGACTCTGAGGAGGAAGGACAAGAAGCGGCCTTCCCTCAGTCTGTAAGGGAGGACAGCCTGTAGAATGTTCAGCCTCAAGGATGTTCACCCTCCTTCACCCTCTAGGACGTTCATTCTCCCCCAGAATTTAGGGAGTTCACTTTCCCGCAACTTGTAGGATGTTCAGCCTTCCTGAGCCTTTGGGGAGTTCACCTTCCTTTGTCGCCTAGGATGATGTTCAGGCTCCCTCACCTCCTAGCTTGCTCAGCAGCTGCACCGCTTACAAGTCTAGGACCCTTCTGTGTCTCGTCGATCTATCCTCCTGG
>JAUUDW010148998.1:0-15017 GCA_032361385.1 Panulirus guttatus | reverse complement strand
TTTCACAAATATTACTTTTCATTGCAGGGTAAGTCTCATGGGGACTGGGCGTTCCAGCCCTTTGGCAGCATGTGGGGATGAGGACCCCTCAGTTGTGCAAGAATGATGCCCACAAAAGATGCTTAACTGTGTGAACTCGATCCTCCCCATGTCAACGGAAGCAGAGTAAATGATGATAGATATATACATTATCCTACGTTTCGAGTTTGTTATTCAAATTCGCATCTACGATTATTTATGCAGCTCTTGTCATTAATGTAAATTAGTATGGTGCAACATTTTCAAGGTCTGTGTATTTGTAATCCTTGTTGCAGACGGATTGTAACTGTTGCTGTTGCACACAGGTTGTGTGTGGAGTTATATACGGTTCTTGCTCCGTAAACTTCCTACTAGATCTGATTGGCTCCAGTAAGAAGAAACTGTAAAAACTACAGTCCATTAGAACTGCACAGAACGAGGAAAAAGAATGGAAGGATAACAAACTTTTAACTGGACACGACACATATGAGAATCAGACAAGAAACGTCTTGAATGGGGGAATTGGCAGAATGGAACAAGGCAGCAGTCAAATGGCGTCGAATTATCTTCCTCTTTTCAAACATGATGTTCCAGTTTATCCATTAAAATGTTTGTAGGAAATTATTGTCATTAATACCTTTTAGAATTATAAGCTGAGAGGTTTCTTGTTCGTCTTGCTTTCGTATACGTGAAGCATATAATTCAGCTGCTTACCCCAAGTCCCTACGGTGTGTGAAATAAGAATGTGTGTGGCAATGAGAGATGTGTCTCACTGGCGATGAATTAGTATACTGTGAAGGGAGAACAGGAGTAAGGACTGAGGAAAGTTAGCCTCACGACGCATGACGATGTGGTCAGTCTGTTGTGCGGCAGACCTCTAGGTGGTGCTGCAGTGTGACTGTCAGTATTGTATGTGAGACGTACGTTAAATATTTTTGGTAAGTGATCATTAACTGCTAATGGACATTAAATCTGCTAACGTAGAACATTATTCGCTCTTGGCCAACCGGACGATGTAATCCTCAACCACCTCCCGAACGACTAGCATAAAACGCCCTGACATGAGGTCACTATTCATCGGTGTATTAAAGCAATGGAGCATCACCTGTGGCGTCACTAATGGTTAATTACGGCTGCCTTTAGTGCTACGTGCTCCCCTGGTGGACGACATCACGACTATTACAGATAAATCACTAGCTGGCACTATCCTCCTCAGTGACCATCAAGGCGTTCGCCTCATTGTAATTGTGAATTGGATCGAAGTGTCGTCTTAGTCAACGAGAAGTTTCATAAACTCGAGATCGACTTCCAGCTGACCTGTGACTTGCCAAGTTGCCACTCCCGGTGACTTGGGGCTTGTTGACGGAGTAAAACTGGATACATCCAGGTGAATCGATAGTACTGAGACAGCAACAGTTACAAATGCTTTAGTGTAAGGTAAACAATCGAACACATACCGCAGCTTAAAGCTGGAGGACCAGTGAGCTGGATAACAAGCGAGTGTTTATTTTCTTCCATTTGAAAAGGTTTATTGTCGAGATATACAAAGCGAAAGCGTTCCAGTGATACGTATAGTGACGTTCTTCGTGGACTGGTCCCTCACTTACTGTGGACCTGATCTGCTCCGGCCACAATAACAATGGACAGTGTGCCAAACAAAAGTTTCTTTCTGGTAATGTAATGAAATTTTCTCTGATTCTTGTGGAAGACGTATAAACTGCATATTTGAAATACATGTTTAGACCGTTAAATCCACTGGGTACAGTCTGAAAATTTGACGTTATTAGGAAGGGAACGATTTATTCACACCTGAACCCCAAAACACAAGGGATCTTTTGCCAGGCGGAGCACGCACTCCTCGTGTTCATCGATGGAATGCGGTAAGTGACAAAGTAGAATTAACACAATATTAGCAGGGGCGTATCCAATAGGGAGCGGTAACGAGGGCAACGCCGCCCCCTTGAGCTATACAATACAGTAAACTTAACGATGACGATCATTGATATATTTTTGCGTTTATTCTTATCCTATTAGTCTCATGAAAGGAAAAGTAATTGTATATCTGTATATACGTAACTATTTCAGTAGTTTACTTTAGTGACCAATGGAACACCAGTCAGTTTCGCTGCCTCCCCAAAAGACTAATGTAAGTTTATCATAACGAAATTGTCTCTGCCAACAAAAGTATATTGATTTGTTCATCACTTAAAACTCCCTTGATTATTACTATGAGCTGTTTTATGTTACCAGATATTAATCTGTTTTCATTCAAAACTGGCCTCCGGCCTCGTAATGAACTTCGGTACAACAGCTGTGTTCAGTTTCAGGAGAATTTGACTAACTTTAGTCATTAAATTTAACATCGTAATAACCCATAAGCACTGTCAGATACAACGAGTTCTTACATAACACTATTGTTTCGAGCTTTTCATCATCATCATCGCGATTTCATGATTCGCCCCTAACACCCGCAACCTCTTGCCCTTATCCAGGATACGCGCCTGAACATTAGGATTAATTAGGGTGCACCTGTGTCGTGATATCGTAACAGGTAAGGATAAAATGTTGCCACATTTAGGGAATTATTCTAGCTTGTCAGGATATTCATTCAGTCTATTACCATTTTATCATACACGTACATTTAGATGTGTGTATGTGTGTATAATGTTTCTGCAAAAGGTAAGTTTCATTTGCATTTGTAAAATAATCTAAAGACGTTTTCTGTTTCCACTGTGTTGGAAATTTCTTTTATATTTAGAGTTCTCATGATCTCGTCTCGCGTCAGTGTTAGACAGTGACAGTGTATTTGGCTCAGACCCCCGTCAATATCAGCATCAGACTCAGCGTCAGGTGCATCATGTGAACCAAATATCTTTTGAGCCACTTTATTCACGTCTCGTCAATTTTTCGTGCTGGCTCTCTTGGGGAGTGACTGTGACTCTGTGTTTACGATCATGAAAGCTGATTCGTGTTGAGCCAGTGACTGTATGCAGGGTACGTACAAACTCCTGCTTAGATGTTTTACGAATATTCAGATATACGCGACTTTAGGCGCTGTCATCGTTTAGGATGTTCTGGGTGCCCAATTAGATATCCTGACAGAGATTTAGCCCAGCTTTAGACAATTATTAGGATGGGGCCCTAATAATTCAACCATACTTATACAACCTTCCTGAAGGAGGTCTTAGGGCTTATTCAAAGGAGACAGTTTATGAAGAGAGTGAGGAAGGTAAAACTCAGTTTTGGTGTCTGGTCCAAGTAGACGAACATAAAGCTATGAACAGCTCTCTCTACGATTGGCGTAGGGACGGGTGTTGCGAGGTGATGGCTCTTGAAGGGCTGTCTTTCGCTGCTGCTGGAAACAAGAGAAAGTTAGAGAAAAAGAGATGAAGAGATTTGTACGGCTCAGATTCCCCGTTGTCAGTCTATCAACGTGCAGTAGTATGATTTATCTTCTGGTATATCATCTCGTTATGACAGGTGTTGAAAAGTAAAGACGCGTATGTAATTATCGCCAACTTTCCTTTGGTGTTCCGTAAGAGTGAACAAGGGAAATATTTATATTAAGACCTCTTTGTAATGTAGTTAATGAGCGGAACAACAGATTATTAATGAATTAAAGGCTTTTGCAGTGTACTAAATCGAGAGAAGCAGTATAAAATTAATTGATGAGAGGGAAGTTGATAAGGAAGGTGATTTTTATTGGTGATTGTGCTGTTTCGTACTGTATCTTAGACTGCGAAGAAAATATCTTATTGGTAAAATGTCACTGCGATAGATTGTAATTTTCCGTGAAAAGCCATAGCATCAGTTAGACGCGCACTAGATCATGGATTTATAAACTTGTGTCGAAAATTTTAATCCAATATTTTTCAGTGCAGCAAACCACAATCCAAAGGACGACATTTTCAGACTAGCCATTTCATTTTAACGTGAGCGAGAGCAAATGTGGTTCAATTAGATGGCGAGAATCCCATCGAAAAGTAACATCCTCTGAACCAAAAGGAAATCTTTAGCAGGTGCAAAAGCTGTTATGTTGTTGACGTGGGGGATTGTCTAGCCGTACATGCGATAGTCATCACGAAATGATGAAGACGATGACGGTGACTACTACTAGGCGAGACGTTGTGGAGGGGAGGGGAGAAACGCTCATTGTGACGGACGGGAACATTCAGTACGTGTCTACACCAGCGGGACCTTCCCCACATTTTCTTAGGTTACGGGAGATTTTATGTAAGTTCACGTACATCATCGTAAGCTAGATTAATTTTCTAGGAACATACAATAGATTAAGAATGGAAAGCGGTAGTAAGGCAAGTGCCAGGTGCAATCACGGAATGAAGACGATTATTCACCGCTTGTAATTTCTCATAAATTCGCATTAGTTGAAAAGAGAAAAATGGACTTTAGGTAAACTCGTGCTACGATGTGCCAGCTGGTCAGTATCAGAGTCTGCGTATGTCAGCCGCCTTCCAGCTAGAAGGAAAAGTGTTCTCTTGCTGGCTGCAGGTGTGAGTCTACGTGTCTACAACCCAGGCTAGTGTTGTGTCGTCTTCCTGTCCCTGATGCCAAAACCACTAGTACGGTACTTAGCGGGAGACCCCAGGCCGAGTGTGAAAACGAACGAGAACTAATTTATATTGAACGATAGTAACATTTACATACACGGATTTGTATTACACCTCTTCACGTAGGAATCTCGGACGTTCTGATACAAGGTCATAGTTAACAGCTAGAGACGAATGTCAGCTGTTATTCATGAGGTGGTGTGGGGGGGAGAGAGATACTAAAGACTCATAATTTACAAATGAAGAGATTCATGAATACATCTGCCCACGCGAGATACCAATTTTACTCTGAACTGCCCCAGTGCTGTGTACCTGTTGTTTTTAACCACAATACCTGTGTAGTTGAGTATCAAGATAGATTAACTGATTTTACAGTTTGGTGAATAGCTTGCAGCATAGCATTAGTGGCCTTGCTACTATCGCTTTATCAGTGTAGTTTGATACATAGAGCACCGTTGTAAGAAGATTCTTCAAAGGAGAATGCCAAAACTAGAATAGGCTACAGTGGTTTTGTATACCACTGTAGCGCGTGGCTACTGGCGCTCTATGGATTAGCTAAGTCTAGGATGAAGATCTTGTGGGCGGGGAGGTGAATATCTAACGACACGCCTGAGGAAGCTGTGCCGAGTCCTCGGTCTCGATGGGTAGAGACCAATGGGTCGATGCAGATTCCGCCAGGCGTGTGTTGGGACATTAGGTGAGTTGCAGGACTGCAGTCCACGATAGTATCATCTCTGGTCGCGTACGCCTCGCTATTTGCTAAATGAGTTATAAGAAAAATATTCACACATATATACAACAAATTTGTCTGTGAAATTTTTGTATTTTTGATTTTGCTCATGAATATTATCATTAAAAAAAACTGCATTTCGTTTTAAATCCCACAGAGTGAGTGGCTGGCAGCCTCAAGGCCAAAACCCTTTCTCTGCAATGTTGTCTGGTGCGTTCTGTATCGACTGATGTGTAACAGTTTCCTTTATTACAGTAATCAACACGCATTGTTTGTTCTGTCATGGAAAACAAGGTGTAATAACTAGTAATTAGCATTTGAATTTTATTGCTCCTCCCTTCCCGTGGTACTGTAATTGCCTCGTTTCTCCATCAGCGTATCTGTGGGTGTCTGCGTCCGCGGGGAGGAGATTCTTCACGTCGTTAATCGATTTCATGTCTGTGGAGTTTTGCATGGCATTTACAGTCAAGCATGTGCGCGTGAAGCACGCACGAGTGAAGCCACGCTCACGTGCCCGAGTTGAGAGCAGGCAAGGCGTCGGTGCCTCCTGTAACCTCTTGACTCTCCCATGAGTGAATCCTTACGGAGAGAAGAAACCTTAGTTCTAGACGTATTTTGCCGAGAAGAGACTTGCTGACCGAGCGAGATCCAATGGTGATAGCCTTTCCTATGTTACTACTGTCTGGTCATCCTCTCTGGGAGACTCTTGAGAATCCTATTTTGTAGCACTACATTTGGAAAGCTTTATGTTGGATGTGGTACTCGGGACTGATCTCCAAGCTCATATATTGGCTTTTCACTCCTCTTCTGTTCTCTCGTATCTAGTTTCCTCTCTGGCTGGTTTATCTCCGTAACCGTTGATGGCTAAACTTTTCCTTTTCCCTTTTAACAGCCACGTCGCCCAGGGATCCTGTCACCTATCCTCTCCTCTTTGTATATGATTTCTCTTTTTTACCACATAATTATATTCTCCCACATGGTGACGATTCAACAAAGAATTCTTTCACTTCTTTCAAATCTGCCCCATTTTCTCTTGCTCAATTCACGTCTCGTTCCGTCACAACTTCCACCATAAACTCAGATTTGGACAGGATTTCCCGTTGGTGCAGCCGTAACCAAGTTAGGTGTAACACCTTTAAAACCAAACTTTTACCTATTGTTTTTTTTCCTCAAATTCCTTACAACTTTCCCAGCTCCTTTGATGGCTGTTTAATTTCACCACTGAACGCATTAGACATAATTCAGTTTCGTTCTAACATCTGTTGTGACGTGGAAACCCGACATCATATGCCGAAGTCGGCCCCTACAAAAGTGGAAGTCTTTTCAGATAGTGATAATCCCTATCCTATGAACTGTACATAGGAATAATTCATCCTTACATCAAGTCACTTTAGCTCTGCATACTTGGCATAATCAGGTTCAAGGCAGTGAGACGTGCCAACTCTCCCAATACCGCTTCCTTCTGCTATATCACTTCGGTTTCTGCTCTCGAAACTAGCTGTCTGTGTGCCCCTGTTATTAACTAGGTTACATCATACTCGACAAGCCTTTGTCTAGTGTGTGGCTTTGTAACTTAGGGGTACGCAATTGTGATGTCTGTTTCTTTCCTTACACCAATAAGGTTAGAAAACTTTACCTCCTCTTATGTTTCCAAATTTCTCCCTTTTTAAAAGATCTGATTTGCATTCCCTCAAAAATTCAGAGAGTCTTCTCATCTCCTGACTTTTTTATCTTTTCAGCCTCTTCTTTATATTCTCTTTAAGGTTTCTGTGTCTGGAACCCTTGATGAAAAAAATATAGAAAATACTTTCAGATGCATAACTATGGGTTGTTTCGGTTCCCTTTTGTTTTTTCGTTAACTGGATAGAAGTCGATTATGACAGACCTAGGAGTAAATATTCAGTATTCCAGTTGTCTGTGAATTCTTTCTTTCTTGTTATGAAAGAAACTTACATCTTCTTGTGACAGATCACGGTTGGTGCAGTACCTTTGTATGACCGGTTGCTTCGACAGTTTTTACCATCTCCACATTTTTTACTTTTCCGTCGTCTGTCTCTTACAAGTTTAGTATACATCGTTGGCAAAACTCACGTCATCTCTCTCGGGGACTCCGAGGAGTCCTTCGCTCACTAAGAGCGTCTCCAGGTTCAAAGGATAAGTTGCTTTTCGATGGAATTCTCATTTTCTGTGCTACTCGAGTCTTCCTCTTGCAGGGTAACGTACCTTCCTGCTGGAGATAAGGTCACTCGGGCCAAGAGCTCATATGGATTTTTCTTGAATTTCGTATGGAAGATTTAAGGATTACGCAGACGGCTAACCTGGAACGTTTCTGAGAGACGATTCGTCGACTTCTCAGACGTTTCTCAGCCTACCCAATTAAGTCATACGTAGTGAGAGGGTATGTGGCCACAGAATTACCTTTCAACACCCGAAGAATGTGTTGGATTTTTCTTTGGAGGTGTTGGTGATATAACTTGACCTTGACGGCTTTCATGACGCGAGCCTTGGCTAGGCCTGAAGCCCAGTAAAACAACCAGTGTTTTTTTTTTCATATGTGAATCATACTGCGGTTATGTAATGTGTCAGGCTAACCTGCACTGTGTAACAAAGGATCTCGAACGAAGCTAAGAACTTTTGGGTAATGAGCTAACTCTTTACTTCTGTCACTCTTATTACTGCTGACTGACGTGGATGAGATCCCGAACGCCCCGTGAAGTCGAACACGGATACCTCAGTAATTCATCACGGTAACATTATTGTCGATATTTTCATTTTGTAATTGCCAGCTCTAGATGAAACCGTTTCTTGCATAAGTTTATTATATGTATAAGAGTGTAAGTTGCTCTGAACGCGTATCAGTACAGAGACACGCGCAGCATTACAAACGTAATAATTGTCAGTATAGAGACGTGCGCAGTATTATGTAGTAAGATGATTGTCAGAATAGAGACTTCATCATGATTTAATAGAAAGAATCTTGGTTAACCGGCAGGTTATCACTTTAATCCACTAGTGCTGGTGGCCACTTGAACCAACTAATGAGTAAGTAGATTAATTCAGAGTAATTGTCGAGTCGTGGGAGATATTCAGACATATAGTGAGTTTTGTGGCTTCGTCAGACGACATAGTAAATCGTGAGGAAAGCAACGTTCTTCACTCCTCCCACGTGGTGAATACCATAGCTCACCTACACCATTCCACGAGAACAGTGGCGTCCGATGAGGATCATGATTCACAGTGACCTGCTGTGTTCCATGGATCATTCGGAACACCTGCTCAGAACCACAGTCCACATAGATCACCTGGTGACCAGTGAGTCTAGCTCATACCACCTGGTGAACAACCCAAGTCTCCTAGACCATCTGGCGTGTATCATTTTTCACTCGGACTAAATGGTAGTAGGTCTAGTGGGTCCCTCAGACCACTCACCGGGTCCCGCGGCTTTCCCAGACAAAGTGTGGAGGGCAGGGGGCGAGGTAAGGGTGAATCCTACCGCTCCTTCGTGCCACTTGGTGATACTGCAGGTCATCCAAGCCACCTGAGGAGTCTTTTTTTTTTGGCTCACTCAGACCACTTGGAGAGTATTGTGACACCCACAACATCTGGATATTGCACGTCACTGACATCGCCCGATGAGGTACCTTTCTTTACTCAGGTCGTCTGATGGTATCGTGGTTAACTCAGGTCGTCTGATGGGTAGCGTGGTTCACTCAGATCATCTGATGGGTACCGAGGTTAAATCAGATCATCTGATGGGTACCGTGGTTCACTCAGATCATCTGATGGGTACCGTGGTTCACTCAGATCATCTGATGGGTACCGTGGTTCAATCAGATCATCTGATGGGTACTATGCTTCACTCAGATCATCTGATCGGTACCGTGGTTCACACAGATCATCTGATGGGTACCATGGTTCACTCACATCATGTGATTGGTACCGTGGTTCACTCAGATCATCTGATGGGCACCATGGTTCACTCATTATATGATGGTTACCGTGATTCACTCAGGTCATCTAATGGGTACCGTGGTTCACTAAGGTTATCTGATGGTTACCGTGGTTCACTCAGATCATCTGACGGGCACCATGGTTCACTCATCATCTGATGGGTACCGTGGTTCACTCAGGTCGTCTGATGGGTGCTGTGATTCACTCAGTAGTTCCAAGGTTCACCTAGATCACCGGGTGTATAGTGTGGTTTATCTAGCCCACCTGGTAGGTACTGTGACTCACCTAGACCATCTAGTGGCTGCATAACTTACCCAGACCACTTTGTGGGTACTGTGACTCACTCAGACCACCTGGTGGCTAATGTGACTTCCCCAGATCACCTGGTGGATACTGTGACTCACCTAAGCCATCTGGTAGGTGCTTTAAGTCACCTGAGCCACCGAGTGGGTTATGTGGGTCACCAACACTAGTGATGTGAACCCTGATCTGTAATTATTCATGTAATTCAGTAGATCAGTATTGAGAAACCCCCCTGTGAATACCGAGGCGCGTGAGTGAATGTGCATGTACGTGCTTAAGTTGCGTGTGTGCCTGTGTGTGGGTCTTGGAAGACGTCAAGTCTTGATCAGGTGCCTCTGAGAAGCTCTCTCCCCTTTGTAATTTCTGAGAATAGGGTCTGAAGCAGCATTTTGATAGTTTAAGCATACATTGCGTAAGGACTACTTGATACACTCAGTACCTTATCAAGAGAACCCGGTGGTTTGTCGTTAATCACTTACAGTCAACAAATTCATGGAGGGTTTAAAGATAAATGTATAGATTTATCGCCCTCTATTTAGCGTTGCGGTTTGTGTAGCTGGACTGTCAGACCCCTGCAGTATTGCCAGAATTTACATCTTTTCCTTTTGACGCCCTGGCTCTTCTTTTATCATTGAAACGATCGTGTTTAGTTCATTACTGTACATTCACCCTTGTCTGCATTATGACAGATAGCGTAAAAAAACTACAAAGGAAACATGGTAATCTATCTTGGGAGGTATATAGAGTTAATCCTTTGACCTCCGTATGGCAAGATGAGGACGGGCGAGCATACTAAGTGGCAACTATACACACCGCCACCCTCACTCAACCTATTAGCTTTTATTACACTCTCTGTCATGTATAATGCCACATTATACTCTTGACATACTATAAGTTTGATATATTCTTGATCATTTCTCATATAACTGACCATCATTAGGCACCAGAGTTCGGATGAAACACGAAGAAATAAGGCAGATGAGCATATTAGACATTGTTTTGGTTATCCAAGACCTTTGGCCTTCCCTGCTGTGAACCTCGCCTTACCAAACTTTGGTTACATTAACCCTCATAACTCTTCTGAATTATTTGTTCCCCTAATGACAAACCTACTTTTACAAGATTTCTGTCCGCCGAAAGTGTACCAGTAAGCCAAAGAGTGGAAAAAAACGAATGAAAGTCCAGTAAAGGAGGTTAATAGATCCAGAGATTTCACGGATCTCCACAGCGTTGCCGAAGTAATGTCAACAGACACAGCTTAATCCTGTGATGTTATCCAGTGTAGCAGTCTACATGTTCGATAAGATCCGTAAGACACTTGTCCTTTAGCTTGTCATGGAGCAGTTCATACGTTTTTCATTTACATTCCGTTATGATGATGTAATGGGTAGGCATCAGCCGCTCTGTAGACACGGATCATTAAGTATTTACTACAGTAATTACGAAAACGTAATTGTTTACTGCTACAAGAATCCTCATTAGGTAGTACGTGTGAAGTAATCTGACAACTTCCTAGCTAAGAAGCTCTTTCCCCATCGCACCCTTCTTGCGCTGGTAATCCCCGCTGGACAACATCCTTGCGAAATAATTCCTCCATTAGATGACTTCCCCGCGAGAAAATTCCCCCTGTAGACAACTCCGCCACTGGCTCTCTCACCCGCCTGACAACTCCGTCATAGGACAGCTCCATTGCGCAACTCCCCCTCTAGACAGCACCCCCATTGGACTCGTACCCCTGTACAGGACAAATCCCCACTGGACAATACCCCAGCTGGACACCTGTCCGTCACAGAGCTAAGGTTGTGTTGGTTGTAAGATAACGTACATGCCTGAACGCTGGATTACATAATGTGCGCCAGATGATTTGGAAAAGAGAGGAAAGCTAAAAATGTAATTGGAAGGGTAAGTGGGGGGAGTTCGCGTGAATGCTCAGTACTGGGTTGTACAGAGATTGATGGTCAGAGATAGAGACTGATGAAAAATGATGACATTGTTGATGATGTAATGTGACAGTGACACAACATATTTTACAGTTATTAAAAGGACATGAAAATAAAAACACATCAATTGTGGTATGATGGTGATTGACAAATGTAGTATGGAAGACAGCGATGATCAGTTAATGACAGCATGAAGTAAAGAACAATGAGCGATGCAGATGATAATACAAACAGACCTTGAGACAATATATCAAGAAAAAAATTAAACTGGTAAAAATCAAAGGGACTTACATTGGCACCAAATTGCAAAAACTGACCGGAGATAAAACAAATCTGATGCGTGGAAGGGAGAAACTTAAGCAACGATTGAAGAAAGAAGAAAGGGGAAAAAAGGGATAGACGGTGGTATGACTATGGTGCAGTATATAAATGTTTGCACCTCACAGTTCCGTATTTGACCACCATAGGAATGTAGAAAGCAACCGCAGAAGTCATTTGTTCATATTCAGCTTCTATTTTCTTTCTTTTCTATCAAAATTCATAACTCCCACCTAAGAACGGCTAAAATCCACCTTGTAGCTTTGCTCCCTAAGGGCATTAGTTGCTTACCCGCTAACGCTCCACACTCGCTGTTCGCTCAGCTGCCGCAGTAGTGCCAAGGTCCCTGCAGTCCCTCTCTCTGTATAACGTTGACGGACTATTGTTACTTCATACCTCATAACATTTCACCAAGAATCCAAGTAAATCATCCATTAATGTCCCACCTATTATTCTTACCTATGGCAAAAAATTTGCCGCAGATGCGTAAGAAATCTTAGTAGTAAGCCGGTGTCCCTGGTGACATTGGCAACAATGGCCGAGGAGTCCTGATGGGCCAATCTCATAATGCCGCGGCGTCCGACGGTGGAGACCTTGCGCCACAAAATTTACCTCGAAATTTCATTATTCCCTCCTTATTCTAAAACCAGTTCATCCCATTACGACATTTATGTTGTTAGTCTTGCCGGATTATGCTAGTGGAAGAGCGTATGGAAGAGGAATGGAAGAGTGAGGGAGAAAGGTAAGTGTGGGAGGGAGGGAGTGAGAGCGTCTGTTGACAAGGTTGAGGGGGAACCACACCACCCGAGACTTGTCTCACTGGGTCCCGGCCTGTGTCCGTGTGTGTGTATTTTGCGTGTGTTTTACGTGTATGTGTTCGTGTGTGGTTTGTGTGTATATTATATATGTGTGTTCTTGGATCTACGTAAGTATGGTGAATGATTTTGTCTGTTTGTCCGTGTGTGTGTGTGTGTGTGTGTGTGTGTGTGTAAATATAATAATGCTCGCGTGTGAATGTTTGCGTGCATGTTTGTGTGTGTGTGTGAGTGTTTGTGTGTGCTTATTAGCAGTGTACGAGGAAGGAGTTTCACACTCATGGGATCCCATCTCTTTAACTTTCTCTAGTGCCATACACCTTTTTGAGCTTCTTGCATGATGTTCACAAATAACATTCCATCGTTCACTTTATTCCACTCATTCAATAGTTGAATACTTAAAAAAAAGACGTACTTCTTGACTACTTTTCTAACATTTCCTCCCTGAATTTCACGTTGTGTTTTGTGGGTTATTCTCTCCCCATGTTTCATGTTGTGGCATATTTCGAAAAACTGTTTGCTGTTGACAACACCAAACACGTTTTAAAACTTAGAAGTTGTGATCAGGTCACCCCTCACTCTTCCTTCTTTTATGGTGTGTGTGTGTGTGTGTGCGCGTGTGGCTCCCCCACGGCCGCAGCCAATCAGGGTTGGTCACCACACCCGGCCATGGCTCCGGCCGGCTCTCTCGTCCTGTGTACCTTTAGTGTAAACCAATTACCTTTCTTTGTTTCTGGCGATGCCTTGAACTGTGCCTGCTGCTGTGGATGGATGACTTCTTCCTCAGTGCTGTCGGTAGTACCACTCTATAACATTAGCTTTTTGTTTTTTCCTCCCTTGCAATATCATTTCTCTTTATCCTATTGGAAGCTGGCTCTAGGTCCTGTCACTTCGTAGTCTCTCGGCTGTCCTTAGATTTATACGAGCTACGGTCTGTTGCGCAGGTAGTTGGCATGCGCAACGCTAATGCAACGATGAGCGGACGATTAGAACTGAGCGGAAGTCTATTTGATTTGTCCTTATACTTCAGTCTCCACTGTAATCTTTCCTTTTGTAACTATCGCCAATTCTTCCTGCTTTCGTCTACAGTTCTGTCTTCGCTTGTGGCTCTGTGTGTCTGCCTGTTTCTTCTGGTTTGATTCTGTCTTTATCAACGTACCATTCTGTTTTTTCTCGCTCTGCCTCCGTGTCATGTTCTGCTTCTGACTCCTTCTTTTGCTCTTTCTATCCCCATGATTCTTTTCTTCGTCTCATATCACAAAAAAGATTTACTAAGCGCGAGTCCTTCCGCTAAACAGACCTCCCATGGGGCATTTTCTCCGTTATGCAGACTTTCCATGACGCATTCCAGCAGTCCTTCAGTCATACAGTCCCTTCATGAGGCAACTCCTGTGAGACACACCTTTCTCCTTACGTGAGATGGACCTTTAGTGGGACAATTACTTCCAGGGAAGAGACCTTCTTTGAGTCATCCCTCTCGGTAAAGACCTCCTGTGACCCTCTAGCAGTCCTCTTGAGGCAGTCCTGCTGTGAGAAATGAATATGTCCCATTGAATAAAACAGACACCATTCCTAGTTGTACGACAGTCTGACGCAACACTCGTAGTTACCGTCCTAACCACCTCCATCCTTCCTCATGTTCCTGCAGCCTTCTTCCCTCTACAACCGCCGGACCCCCTCACAGCAGCTCAGACTCCACAACACTCCCACAACCCCTCCAGTCCCTTTCATCTCTTCTAAAAAAAATTCTCAGTTGCTCTCAGACCCCGACTGGCATCCGGCCCCTCAAGAGTGGCTAATGATGGTGTGTTGTGCCGCACGCTTCCTCGCAACTACCCTGCCCTCTCTGCTCCCCCCAACCGCCTCCACACCCTTCTCTCCTCCTCCTCCTTGCCCCTCTCTGTTCCTTTCTGTTCCTCTCTTCCCCCTCCCCCCCCGTTTATTCACTCAGCCCACCCCATTCTTCGCCCTCATTCTCGCATCCTTTCTGGTTCCACTTACCTGCTTCATCCATATAACCCACCTTTCTTCTTTCCCTTACTATCACACCTCATTTCTCTTCTTGGTGTCGCTCTGTCTTTCCTCACCGTCACGCCAGTCCCTTTCCCAAGCCTTACTCCAACGTCCTATCCCTCTCCTCCTGTTCCACCCCTCGCCCCCTAATCTTCGCTTAACGTCTCTCTACTCTGACTTATTTTCATACCCCCAGCCCTCTCTCCTTCTTTATCCTTGCCTTTTACGCCGTCTTTTTTTTTTTTTATAACAGCCGAAGTGGGACGGACCCAATCGAAGTCATGCCCTGACCGTGACGCATGCACGGGTCGCCCAGGGTCGAGCGCATAGGTTCTAATCCTGGTTGCGGCAGTCGGTCCAC
>JAUUDW010148889.1:353-10545 GCA_032361385.1 Panulirus guttatus | reverse complement strand
GTGTGTGTGTGTGTGTGAGTGTCTGTCTGTCTGTCTGTCTGTCTGTTTCTATGTGCTCTCATATCGTCTTTCCTTCACGTGTAGGTCCACTTTTTATAGCCACGTCTTCGTTATCCCATCCTCTTCTGAATCGCTGGATACTTCCTCATCCACCATCGCTCTGCGTTACTTTTTAACGTCCGCGGGTGTTGTTGTGTGGGAAAATAAATTCTCTCCATCCGTTATCATTCCACGTTTCATCTCCTCTTTTTTATTCAAGGCTCTGCTCCGTATGATAACACCCGAGAACATTTCGATCACTACTGAGCCTACCCTCAATATTTCTCGTGTCACGCACATCGCCTTGTCGTACGTTCCCATGAACGTCAGGTGTATAGAGATAGACCCCCGTAGACTTGACCCGGATTTGATGAGAAAATCTACTGAACCAAACGGGCAGGAGAACGGAGCAGAGAGGGGGGAGGAGTAGGGAAGGGAATGAGAAAGAGACAGACGCTGCTGTGTAGCTCTCTCGCCCGGGATGGTTCGCAGCAGATTTACGACATGATATATTCATCAAGACAGATGGGGCGAGACAGGGAAGAGAGAGAGAGAGAGAGAGAGAGAGAGAGAGAGAGAGAGAGAGAGCGGCGTTGGGGGGGTGAGCAGAGGGACCCTCATCCTCCTCCTCCCACGTGAGTTATTGTACAGTCTACTGGCTGCTGCTGCTGTGTCTCTCTCTCCCAAGGTTATATCCACTGCTGTCAGTCAGTTACGTTGGACCTTTTATCTTGTTGCTACCGTGACGGTCGGGATGAGGTCGAGTGCAGCTCTTGTAGCTGATCAGTGTCGTCTACCATCACGAACAACCCCGCTACGAGCCAGTGGTCTGTTGATGTTTGAATGTAGTTGAATTCACTCGTTGTACGGAGAGACTGAGGATCATATACCTAACCTAGTATAAAAAGGATCTCTCTCCTTGGAACTATCGTACTCATATACTCAGTATACTCAGTATTCTGTTTTTCCTTTTGTCGTATTTAGGTGTGCATTAACGAGTGTAAGGCAGCAAGCACATCGTGATTCAGAAAGGTGACACTGGGAATTTAGTCCTGTTCTTTTATCATTATTAATTCTCAACTTCATTTCACTCTCCCAAGCTCAGAGAAGAGCCTCTGCCGTTTCTCGCCTTCCCAGAGTCCAGTGACGGTACAAGAAAAATAAGATTATAGTGACTTAATCATATGTCCTGCTTAACTAATTGTATTTTTGTCCCCTTTTTCAAAATATGTGAAGAAATTATTGACCTTACAGGACTAGAATGCTTTTTATGTACAAAAGAAAAATCTGCCACAGAAAAAAATAAAGATTTAGATTGTAAATTTATGTTGATACACTAAGATTATTTTTTAACGAAAAATTCTCGTCAGTCAAACTTAAAGAAACGGAAAGTTGCCCCTTTACGTATTCAGAAAAGGGGTAGCTTTGCGAATTACAGATCTGTTAATTCAGCTGTATGTAACACCAACTGTGCCGAAATTTTAAGGCACGTAGGGACAACAGTTTGTAAATAATTACACTAACAAAAGAATCTAGTCTCTTCTTGATGAAAACATGAAGTGATTAAGATGAAAAGTTGAATGATTTATTGCAGTATTCGTAAACATGAAATATTGCTTCGCTTGTATAACCCAGTTAACGTAGAAGTGCGTAATATAAAGCTATTATGTCTACTATTACATGCTCTGTCGACTGGAAAGTACACGCCGTAGAAATAATGAAATGCTGAGGTGATCAGGTACTTGTGCGGGAGACGTTGATTATGGAGTTTATCCTTCACATCAACGCTCAACGTCTCAAAAGTGAAACGCCCGTGAGTGGAGAAATGTGTCTGGTCAAATTTACTCCTCGAGCGTGATGATGGAGGTATCGTGGCAAGTCATCCTTCGTGAAGTCAGTTATCGTTTACGAGAACTCGAGAGCTATTAGTGTGTGACTGGGTGTAGGTCACAGCGAACTGCGAGCCAGGAAGGAGAAAGTCGAGAGCTAACGCCTAACGCGCGTCTAGTGTAGACGTCTGACCCCGTACAGTGAGCCAGGAAGGGAAGGAAGGAAGACCTCGTCAGAAATGAGATGGTGCCGGGGGCCATCACCCTGTCTGGGGAAGTGGCGTCGTACGTCTGGCTTTACGGCAGCGGGACGCCAGCCAGGATGGGGACAGCGAGGGATGATCATTGAGGCTCGACAGAGGGAGAAAAAAAGAGGAAATTCTTACAGTAGCGAAGAAGTACTTGCCAAATGGGGATGAAAATAATCGTCTGCTTAACGATAGTTGTCGGTGATTATGAATTTGTTAGAGTTCATCATTACCCAGTTTGATTCTTGCAAAAGTGTTATTAGTTGGTTTTGAGTATAAATGTTAAATGTGTTTTAAGACTAGTTCGTGATCGCTTTATGGAACATAGTGAGAAAAAAGGCGTCCTTGATATTCATTATCTTGTCCGTTCTCCTGGCGGTGCCGTAGATAACACCGACGAAGCCATATTTGCTGGATCCTCTTCTTTCTCTTGACGGATGTTAACCCATTTCCCAGCTCGTTGGGACGGGGCCCGGCAGAGAGGCTTACTAATGTGCTTAAAACCATTTTTGTTGTTGTCGTTGTTTCCGTCTTTCAGGTGGAGGGAGAAATAATAGCATTATCTCTGATGCTGGTGGAGAAACGTATTGATACTTGGTCGTTATGGCTAGAACCTAGGTGTCTGTGGTGATGGAAGACCGATGTTACGAGGCTTGAGATGTTTTTTTTTTACACAGTTAAGGAAAAGCGTTAACGCTTTTGTTTGTTTATTTGTTCGTCGTGGAAGCGAGTCCTTAGATGTTTCTGACGGTGGAGGAGAGATACTATAATCTACCCCTTGGGCGAGACTTTAGCTGCTTCTATGGGTGGATCAATAGAAATAAGTATCATTTACTCGTTCTAAGGAGACACTGGCTGTTCCTGGACGTGTTAGAGAGATATAGATGATATGATTTACGTTGTTGAGAGACCCTGGTGATGGAGGAGAGGTGTGAGCATTCTATATTCACTATGACAAGACCTGGCTGTCCCTTGCGGTGGAGGGAAGACAGAAGTGTGTTCACCGTTGTGGTGAGACGTGTTATATAAATGGTGATGGGGAGGATACGTGTATTGGAATACATTTCAGTCACTGTGGCGAAACCTACATTGACGTTGGATGTGATATGCTGGCATAACCTTGTTGCTAGAGTGAGGCTCTGGTTGTCCTTGAGGGGAAAGAAGAGACAACACTCTCATCTTGTTATGGCGAAGCCATTGACTCTCTGTGGCGGTAGAACTGATTAATTTACGTGAAGCCACCGTTGCGATGTCTTTGCTGTCTCTGGCAACAGCCATAGAAAAACGTAAATGTCATCAAATGATTTAGCTGAGAGCTTGTGTTATGATGGTAGGAAGGTAAAGATACAAAAAAAAAGTGTGTTTAGTCAGTTACAGTGACGCTTTGGTTGTTCGCTGGCAGTGTGACTGATGTAGTCGTATGTTCCAGTGGTTGTGCTGGGATCCTGGCTGTCTCTGTTGATGGAGAGAGTATAAAAGGGTAGGCTCGAGATATTTTCCCAGTGGAAGTATGGGTTCCTCCTGCTTATGCATTTCATTTGAGAATGGAAATTATGTACTGTACAGATGTCGAAAGAATGATCGTAAATGGAATTGTTTCATTTTTTTGAAAAGAAAGTTAAGGAAGGTTTCTTAAACAGGTCGAAAGCTATTGAATTGACAGAGTACCTTTTCATACAGGGCCAAGGACAGGTGCTCCTCCTCAGGGCTTAATCTATGGACTACTCTTATCCCTGATATATGTGATGAATTGTTAAATGAATTTTGAGTCATACCTGAATATGTTCATAAGTGATGCTGAGCTTATCCAAAAAGTAAGGAGTATTTAAGTCCGCTAAAGTTTGCAACAAAATCTATATAAGGTGTTGTGGTCATTAAGTGAATGTGTGATGAGATTACAACCAAACAAATATAGTTACTTAATAAAGTTTGTAAAGACAAAGGAGATGGACTTTGACTATCATTCGATGCATACGAAAGTTACAAGAGTCCTCCTGACAAAGGGATTTTAGAAGGTTAAAAAAAAAAACACAGTTTAGTGTCAGGAAAGTTAGAAAGAAAATTTGCGTTGTCGATGTCTTCAGATGCATGGGCAAAGAATTGTTCAAGAAGGTGTTCACATCGCAAGTTCGACGCCAGTCGTATGACACAGTACTTTCCTTATTCTCTTCCAGTGGCCGACATAGCACGGGCCCCAGTCATTGCCACCTCGGGCGAAATGGAAGAGAGTTAGGATGATATTATGCAGTAAGGATTAGTTTAAACTCCCCGGGAGATTGGAGACCCGTCTCGTAAGGGTGAAGAGGTTGCAGGAAGAAGGAAACACGAGAGACGGAAGAGAATTCCACTCCTTCGTTGTATGAGGAAAGAGGGAGATATATTGATGGTCAGTTCCGGCATGGCTGGCCTCCACAGGGAAGCTTGAGTGTTCCCGTTTAAAGGAACAAAGAGAGCTACGAGAGTTGACCAACAATTCACGTCAGAATTCGTGTCAGCAATTAGAGTGAGGAGGTACGGGGAGAGAGAGGAAGACCTCGAACAGATGAGAGGGAAGTGAGGAGAGACATGATAAACCAGACGATGTGTCTGAGCACAGACCAGTTCGTCGACGTAAAGCGTCATTGCTACTTACCTGTAGGGAAGACATTGAACGAGAGGCGTCAAGAGGGATGTGAGAAGAAGCCAGTTTAGCGGTAGAGAAGCCAACATGTAAAACGTGATCAGTAAAGGTGGTACTATACGCAGTACGAATTATAATATCTGTAGAATGTTAATGTGATGTTAAAAGATGAGATCCCTGAAGTGTAAAGCCTCGCTCCAGTGCATACATGAAAATTACTGTAGATAGGCAATTTAACACACACACACACACACACACACACACACACACACACACACACACATACACTTTTCGGTGAGTTTGTATCTTTTTGTGAATCTGGAATGACTTAATCCCGTACGATTACTTTTATTGTTCAATGGAATTACAGTTCTGCATCCAAAATCAACTTGAGACTATCGACTTTTTTTTTTTTTTTAATATTTTACTTTCATTTAAACGTCATTCAGATTACAGTTTGCTTTATATCACTGAACCTTTTAGGTAAGACCATTTGCCGTGGGTGAAACAGTTAGCCTAGGTGGAACGATGATACGATATTCCCCTTACGAAAGAGTGTAGCATCGTTTCTCTCCCACATACTCTTCCTTCTCTTCATCAGCTTTTTTCCTTTCTTCAACAGATAACCAGAACAACTCATATACTGTTATCTCATCACTGCATTCCTTTACTCCTTTCAGATTCACTCCATCTTCTCTTACTTCATCTACGCGTCGACTCAGCATCATTGCTTTCATAATCGCAAATTTGACAGGAGTTCCTAGTAGGCCAATCGCAGCCTAGATGTATTTAATGCCTATATAACCAAATATCTTTTTATTCCTCTCTTTCGAACCCGTCACAACTTGTACATCGCATCTGCAGGTTCTGTAATTCTGTCCCTCGACACACTAAACATATTTGTAGAATTATCACCGTGACCTTTCATCTGTCCTGGAAACCCTGCTCTTGTGTGGAGAACTGCTGTTGCATCTCGTGAGGTATTGGCTTGAGAGCGTCGAGTCCAAGGCAGTCCGACTTGTCAACTCTATCAGTCTGAACCTCAAATCTGATTTGACCCACTTACCCAGGGCTGCGCTAGTTGATTCGCTTTCCCTCTTTTGTAGGTATTATTTTGGTGTCTGCTCTCGGCAACTGGTTAACAGGCCAAGTGTCCCATGACTATTGTTGTTTGGCCGTCTGTAACTCAAGAGCGAGCCTTTGCGATATCTGTTTCTTTTCCTGCGCCGCTGAAATTTGGAAAATTTCGCTAGATATGATACGAATGTACGTAACCATAGAGTGGAAAATGAGACGGAATATTTGAAAGGAACCGTCAACAGCTGACTGTCCTAAATGAGATAGGAAACGAAGAACCAATCAGAATTAGAAGAAATGTCTCACGAAGCCTGGGATATGTAATAACATTGATGAATTTTGAAACAAAGAGAAAAATTCACTTACTGGTAGTCCCTATAGTCAGACATTTCAGTGGGACCAACCATCGCATCGTCATTTAACTCAAGAAATCAAAAAAGCGAATGTAATTACTCTTCTCTGATCCCGTGCTGTGGTCTCCACATACATTGTCTAGATCTTCGGTGATGTTATCATTAAGTGTTGATTTTACCACAGCAGGAGAACATTGGTCATCCGCAGCCATGACACTCTTGGTACTCCACTGGGCCGTGTCATTTCCCAGCTCAACCCTCAACTATTTCTTTGTTGCATTGGCCCTGACTCGGGCCGTTGTCTTTCCCTGACTCACGGCTCTAACTGACTGTGGTGGTGTGGTGATACTGTATACGGTAAAGGTTTAGCTATGATATTTCGCAAACTTTTATCCTGCTGGATTGCTTGGGTTAAGTTCCCATTGTATGTAGGCGTAGGATCACTGCTGCAGCTTAACTGTGAGATGGAGGTGTAGGATCACTGCTGCAGCTTAACTGAGAGATGGTGGAGCAGGATCACTGCTGCAGCTTAACTGAGAGATCTAGGTGTAGGATCACTGCTGCAGCTTAACAGAGAGACAGAGTTAGTTCTTTGTTTCCATTAGTTCATTGTTTCCTACTTTTTCTTTATTTTTTTTCTTTTTTTTTTTTTTTGCTTCATTGTTTGAAACAAAATTATGGAAACAAACTGATGTTCCAGTAACATATGAACGACATATATAACCTGTGATAAACTGGGGAAACTAAACTGAATTTAGTATCTTTCTACAGGGACATAGAAAACAGGGATACAGAAATACGTTACTGCACTGAAAAGTTAATACTAAGGCGATAAAGATCCAGTGTCAAAAGACAATGCGCATGTGTTTATCATTGTTAGCTGATATCCTACAAACTTCATTTCATGATTATGTGTTCGATATCTTAATTACCACAAAAGATTTTTTTCTTATATCATCTGATATTAAAATCAGTATGAGCAAAACACGTATCTCTATATTTCTCCAACTTTAAGAATTTCAAAGATTTGCATTTATACACATTTAGAACCTATAGAGCTAAAAATCCTTACTGCTTATATAAACAGATGACTTCTCGATGACTTATCAGTAATATTGATAGCACTGAAAGCAGAATTCACATCTCAAAGTAGAGAGGTAATACCTCAGGTCATGTGTATATATAAAAGGAAATAAACATGTCAGAGACGTGGATACGGCAAGTTTTAATTAGATTTCCCCAGTTGTTTGTCGGGTAACAAGTCTCTCGAACATCGATGCAAGATAGCTTGACTGTACTGTCCCTGTGTTGTGTACAACAAAAGATATGCAAAGAAATGCATTGCAATTCAAACAGCAGCTGACCACTGGGTCCTAACGAGGCTGTATGTGGTAGTGGAAGAGAACAGAAACTCCTGGTTAGTGTGGTAAGAGTAGAGAGGTTTACAGGACAGCGAAAATTGAAAGAGGGAATAGTTATAACCATTCCAGTGCTTATCACAACTTTAAGCGTGGTGTTTGGGGAACACATGTGCACCAGCGTCCGTCTCTCTCATATTTCTCTCGGTGCCAGACATTCCTCCCTCATGCTACGCCACCAGCAGGTGTGAGATCTCTCCCGGCCACAAGGTTATATATAGATCGATGCCATCATGGTGAAAAAAACTGTAGAGCAGTTATAAGAAAGAGTTTTCTCATACCCTTCTCATGATAAACTAAAACTGTATATTTATTAGCTACATTATGAAGGGTTCCATTTTTTTGCGATTTAAATACAAGTGTCCATGCAGTACATATAGTCGATAGTACAGCTTACACGGAAGTTTTGTTACAGTGTTAATGTTATCCGAAGCGTAAAACTTATGCACAAGTAACCACTGGGGAGCAGTTTGAGATGCATTGGTCTTTAATGAGAGTGAGGATGAGTGACCTTGGCAACTTTAGGAACCGAAGATTTTTCTCCCGTTTATGGGTTGTCATGCGGTGAATGAACTGAAGCGTTGTTTAGCCGAGAATATAGAGTAAACAGATTCTCAGTCTTGGCGTACAGTATAATGGGTGTCTTAAAACATTAACATGGAGTTAGTAAGTGAGTAGGAGATATGCACGCACTCTTGCTAATAGATTGCGAGCGATTATGTTCATAGGTAAAGTGTTGAGTGAATGTATTCCAACAATTCCTCGGCAGAGGAAAGCTAATATGACTTCTCCTTACCTGCTGGAACATAAACTTTTTTTGTGACAGTATCCGTAGTTTTGCTTAGCATATTTTGATTTATAGCATATGCTTTTACATTTATTGTTCCACTTATATATGACGAGTTCTCAAACACGTAGACTTAGGGAAACCTCCGCGGCAATCGTTTTTACAGTGATGTTCAGTGAGTTTTCTGAAAAACTTTATCAATAATGCTTAGAAGAGCAGCAGCCATTATCAGTTTCAAACGACCGAAAACGTAGGAACAAAAGAGATAACGTATATTTCAGGACGTTTGCATCACGTAATGGTTTCGATACATTAATGATAAGCCGATAAAGAATGTCAAAGTAGTCAATAGATACTGACAGACGGGTAAAAGTATGTGTTTACTTGACACACAGGAAAGAGAAATTACACCATTTTTTTTTTTAATCTTTCAGCTGCCCTCGACCAAACCAATTTGGCTGAAGAGAATGTAATCATGATTGCTGTGGAACGTGCGGTATATATTTCAGGGTAATTATTGCTGTCAGTCCATTGTGAGGCCCAGCCGTCTCGGCAATGGTTGTGAGGCAGTGGTGACGAGGGTACAGCTCCAGCACAGTAGTGGTGCTCTGCGTGATGATTATAAGATCATACTATCAGCACTAGTCGTCAGAATAAAGGTGGTGAGAGCAGTGGTGGTTAGGAACAGGAGAGACAAGGGCCGTGGCTGGTGTAGTGGTGATGACGCAGGTGGTAGGGACGGAGTGGCGAGCAGCTAGAGCTACTCGTGGTAGGTTTCATGACGCCAGCCAAGCCAAGCCAAGCCAAACCAAGCCAAGCCAAGCCAAGCCAAGCCAGACCAGGCCAGGCCAGGCCAGGCCAGGCCAAGCCAAGCCAAGCCAAGCCAAGCCAAACCAAGCCTAGCCTAGCCACAGTTGTGCGGGAAGCGCAAGGTACTGATGAGGAGACGACCTGAACGAGCCCGTAAGTGGGGTAAGAGCCAGCAGCAGCAGCTTCCACAGTAGTGTTGGCGGACGTGAATGGAAAGATAATCAACACCGTCCCGTCAGTGGTGGTGGTGATGAATGGTGGCGTAGTGACGGGAGATAATTACCTGTCCGTCGTGGCTGTAAATGGTCGTGACGGAAAATTTAGCATCACTTTTAAAACACGGTGGTATAAGTGTGGTAGAGAAGGGATGGACAGCTGACACCACCCGAGTTTGTAGTGGTATGGATGGAAGTGACTAATGAGATGGCTGGCCATCACCTCTCCCACAGCAGTAGTGGTTGCTCGTCGTGGTGAACGTGGTAGTTACAGGTAGTTACAAGAGAGAGTGACTCGACACCATTTTCTTGGGATGTCAATTGAAGAGCCAGGCGTGGATCAAGATTAGTATTACATGAAAACGACGTATCATATTTCTCATCAAAACTGAAGTATAAGACTAGGCTATTGTTACCGCAATAATGGTTCAGATTTCATTAATTCGATCTACCGATGATTATACGTAGACTTTTTGGATACTAATCATTTTTCTGATGATAATTGAGTTTCTGATAACGCATTCATATACAACGCATCTCGTATCATGACACCAGAACCATATAAACGTGAGGATTTACATGTGGGCTAGGCTACGTTCGCTGGAGTCTTAAAAACAGGGAATTCTAAAACACCGGGTGATGGTGGTGACGAATAATCTTAGTGCTCGCCATTAGCAGCTTCCTCTGAGAAAGTTTGTGAAGACGTGCTAACTGTGAGGGCTCCTTAATCCTCAGACGGGCTTTTTAGACCCGAGGCGGTCCCGAACACTGCTTACAGAGTTGTGAGGAAAGTCCT
>JAUUDW010148779.1:0-15021 GCA_032361385.1 Panulirus guttatus | reverse complement strand
CACACTACTTTAGAGCAAGAGGAGGCAAGCCATCCGGTCCATAAACCATGTCCACTTTAAACTGGGAGGAAACTCGGACTACCTTAAGTGACTGAAAATATGGAGGAGGTTATAAGTTCAGTACTGTGGTAGAAGATAGTGGTAGGGAAGTGGAGTTAGAGGGGGTAGAATACCAAAAAGATCGGCTTTACCAGCTGGTTAGTTAGCTGTAGATAGATCAAGTCGTAAAGGAGCTGGGAAGGTTGATTTGCAGATGTTGCTGGGGATCCCTTTGGTTGAAGACCTGAAATGTTCACCACTTGATGTGCACTTTACATCTGTTGCTCTGCGTTGATTATATCCATCAATCAATCTTGTTTACATCCGTTTTTTATTTGTTTATGTTCGTTGGTCAATTGCCTTTCTAGCCATTGTTCAGTTTTGTTTACTTCAGTTGGTCAGTGTCATCACCCAAGGGCGGATGCATACATCCAATAGCAGTGCTGATGCTGGGAATCAGGTATCATTTCCTCTTTATCACTAGAGTCTTTAATTGACAGTGATTCAGTAATTTCTAATGGTAAAGCTTTGTTTCTAAACTAATATACTTCTTTCACATTAAATGACTGTTTTTTGTCTCGTGGTTTATGAGTTAGTACATTTTTCCTAATCATATTAAGCTTCAGTGAAGAGGTTCGCTGTGGAAGGTCTTACGTCTCAGCGCGCCGTTCTTGTGAGAGCTGTATCTCCTTCATTCTCAGGACAGGTCTTAATGCCTCTGATAGATCACCACAGCGCACGATATATCCTTGAAGATGGCGCTAAGAATAGTCAGGCAACAAGGTGTCATTAAAACAGTCATTACTGGAAGTCGTGGATCATTCTCTGTCTATGGTTCTGGTTGGCGTTTTTGTTATTCTGGTCTCAATCTCTTCGTGTTTTCATTGTCTGCATCATTATTTCTACCTTTCTCTAAAAGACATATTGTTTACTTATATCCTCTCTCTCTCTCTCTCTCTCTCTCTCTCTCTCTCTCTCCCCCTCTCTCTCTCTCTCTCTCTCTCTCTCTCTCTCTCTCTCTCTCTCTCCTCTCTCTCTCATCTGATCACGTGTAGTCCTCTGGGCCTCGTTTCTTCTCCGGTGGGAAGACAAAACCGAAAATTTCTAAGAAATGGGAAAAAAAATTCCCTCGAGAGAGAGAGAGAGTGTCGGGCGTGGGCGGGCGCTGCAGGTGCCCGCCCGGGCCGGTCGTGGTGGGCGTGCGCGAGGCGACATATCAGTCGGTCAGAGGACGGAAGCAGAACTCCGGCTGCTCTCGTATTTGTGTGTGACGGAAGTTATTTACTTCTGCCTCCGGTGAGATCCTACCCAAGAATGAGCCTCCCTTGCCAATGTGTGCGTCCCCGATGCCCGCCTGGTCTACCGGACTGTTTCTTGCTGCTGCAAGTCCACCACACTCGCTACACACAGCCTCCTGGCCTCCCTCCCTACCTCCTACTCAACCCTGTTCCCCTACCTGACCCTAGCCTTACCTAAATCCCTTGTATAACAACAAGCCCTGACATCACTTCCCTCCCCCTTAAGAGGTTTCTCCCCACTCCATCACCCTCCCCTGCAGTCACCCCTCCTGACCAATTCCTCCTGCCCCAGAGGTGCCCGTGACCATTAAACTCAGGGGGTCAGGCATGAAAAAGAGGGGACCACTTCACGTGTAATTATTCACATTTGCACGGCCATTGGGTCTCCCATCACTGAACACACCACATCCGTACCAACAGCACGTCTCCCTCTCTCTCTCTCTTCCTCCCTCTCTCTCTCTCTCTCGTCGGTCAGACCGTTGCAGGGTATGAATGACCGACTGACGTCAAAGATGTTGTCTTATGCCTGACACAACCACAGCAAGTACATATATCCCAAGATATGGAGAATCGTCATGGCTTCACGTTCTCAAAATAATTAGTGTTTGTGCCACTTGACAATTCCTCATTACCTTCACCCAAGAATCCTCCCCTTTTTGAAATTAGCAATATACTTTATGCTTGCCATAATCCCGTCAATGCCGTCGGGTAAAAGATATACGGTTAACCCGCTTCGGCTATGTAAGACAATGCCATATAAACGTCTAATCTTCGGGTCACGTGAACATTTTTTTCCGTATCCACAACGAGTATGACAGAGGCAGTGTCTCCTCAGATTCTACGGGTTGCTGACCCTCTCCACATCAACTGTCGAGGAACCAGGAGTAGCTGTCTGAACATTCCGCGGTTGACAAAAGCCCTCTGCGTTCAACGCTGAGAAAAGCATTGAAAAAAATGCGAGTGGCTTATACAGTATAAAGCAAATTATGGAGAGAATGATTTAAGGGAATCGACGAAGGGGAAAATGGAAAAACAGCATTTAAAAGGCACTATATAGCATGGGAAGGTTTGGCACATTAACGCATTTGCACATATGTAAATCATATACTTATAATCGTTCAATATGAATGCAAGCAAATCCATGCAAAATGATGAGATTAAACCAAACTGAACTAGATAAATAAATGCAAAACTTTTCACAGCTAATCGTTGCACAACTACTAAATAATGTATAGCAACAAATTCACTTCAACGAGAATAAAGCGAGTAACGAATGTGCTTGAAGAGTTCTTGCTAATGCGACCAAACGCCAGCGAATGACTGTGTGAAAACACACCAGGAGAACATCCCGGCACGCCCGAGTCTGCCTGGGGCAACACACACCCACAACTATAAAGGATAGATACATTTTCTCTCCTCTTATCCTGATGAGGAGTAGGTGGGGCAAAGTCGCTCATAATAAAGGTTATTTTCAGCTCTGGATTCGTGGGCACCAATTAAAGAATGTGGTCGAGTATTGCTAATTACTGATGATCCTGACAAATATCTCGGCTGTATATATGAAGATCTCTCCAAGAAAGGAGAATGGCGCCTCATCAGAAAAATGTTCTGGCATTCACATCCTTCGGCAAGCTCAGGCACGTCATCCCGACGAGATTGGACATCAGCATGTTCCAGTAGCAAGCGCTCCTTCCTCTGCCATGGGTCCAGCCGGTGATGCTGCTGAAACAGCATTCGACGAGACGCGAGTGTCATGTCGTCCGGCAGTGAACACGCAGGGGCAAAGATCGCATCTTCTTGTGCATTCATTCGCTCGCCGCGACCCGACTCAGGGCGCTGGCGCATTTATGCATCTGCAGAACTTTGATGTTTGAGGACACCGACGGAGGTCTGCAGTGAAGGGACCTGAGCCTCGTATTTGCTGTTTATGTTTGGGATGTGAAGTACTTCAGTCATATGGAATCTATAGATACATGACTATTCTTATACGAAAATTGAGAGCTGCCGCTCGGGATTAATCTTTACGGAAAACAAGTTTTGCGTCACGAAAGTTGACGGCAAACCGAGCCTAGGCACCAGGCGGCCGCTCAGCGCCATCCCGCGTCACTCCAGGGATGAAGTCTGTACCAGCGGAATCCCGCTAAAACTATGATGTTGCTTCTGTCAAACAGAGGATTTTCTACAACTGACCACACAATACGCCTGTCTCTTCTGTCAACTGGGGTAGCGTGCTGGGCGCACAGGGAGTTAGCTGGATGGCGTGTAGCGTGGTCTGCCACAGTGGGCTGGTCTTTAGTTAGCATCACTGTGTATAAACAACACGGTAAATAAATCACAGCGAAGAATTCACTTGAAATGATTTGTGTTCTATTACGCTACCACTAGCCGGAGCTAGAGGCAGACAGTAAATGTATAACATGAAAATAAAACACAACATATTCGTCAAAGTTTTTGGTCAAAAGCATATTTCAAGGTGTTTTGATTGGTTCTAAACATGTGATGGCATACAGAATATGAATCACTTTTGAAACTCAAGAGGCCTCCATTATAGCATAGAGCTATACGAGTGACATGGGAAGAGTCTTCATCTTTCAGGTAATCTTAGAGTCTATATGCTAATTACCGAAGAGTTATTTTAAGTTCCATCTTCATCATTTGAGCTTAGCCAGACAACTCTTAAATGGCAAAGTGTACAGGCTGAAAACCAGCCCCTTGGCAGACGAGGTAAAAACCTTGCTTTTGTTCAACGAAAACACCAAATGGTATCTAGCCACAGCAAACTATTTTCAAGACACCCTCATGTCCTCATTTCATGCCATAGACTTGCAGTGCCGTGCTATCTACTTCGCTGAGGCCAATTAGGAGGTGAGACAGAGAACATAATCATACGCAACAAATGGAACATTTACCATTTGTTGGATTACGCTCGTGAACTTTTACGGACGGTGTGTAATGTGGCGACATGGTAGAGGGAGGCAAGTATTGTATAAGAAGCATCTTATGTTAGGCGCATTCGATATGGCTTTCGGTACCTAAATTCTAACGATGGGATCATACTGTTCTCTCTAATACCCTGGAAGTAGAGTCCAAGATCAGCCTGGAGGGTCAACAGAGGACATATCATCTGGTGCACATAAGACGCGGCCGAGATTACCAAGGTGTCCTATGCGTCCATTTATGTATCTGTGAACTCCATGAAATAAGCACACGACTGAAAACAGCAATGGAAACGAACAGCGAGAAAGACCCTGATCATTGTTTATAAGTAAACGTGACCACTGACTTGAATATTCAGGGCTTTCCAAATGTCTTCCATGACCGCAGCGGCCGTTATGTTAAAGAATCAGTCAATGTAATTTCGTCAACAACACTACCTCACAGACAGTCCCATCAGGCATCTACATACAAATTAAAGTTCCTCACTTAGAATTCCTACTAAAATTTATGTCAAATGTCACTTCGCTTAGAACAGGCTGGCGTCGTAGCCAACACAGAGGTATGACATATCGTTTTACAGACGCATCATATTCGGGGGGATAATCATATCAGCATTTACAAACAGTGGTTATGGTGGGAACATGGTACTGTTCTGTCATATGGAACTTCATCCGTCTCTCCCCAGTGTTGCGATTTCTGAGGGCATGGAGATAACGTGAGTTCGCACGGTACTGGGCACTGAACCCCACCAAACTGCTGTATCATCCGCCCCGCTCCCCCTGCCAAGATGAATTAGCTAACCATCTTATCTTCACATTTCCTTAAAGTCAGACATTCAAGCGCCAGGCTGTGGGGAAACTGAATGTACCAAACACTAAAGACCTGCATGGATACCCGAACCGATCACAGTTACACGAATTTCCACACACACATAGATTTCTCGTGACCATCATTTAACAGGAGCTGATGTGCATCAACCCTCGCAGCCAATACCATCCATTGGTCGTCCTCATGTCGATCCAGTATTTAGGTCTAAACGTCAAGACGAACGAGCCGATTACCGAGTCCGCGGTATATCATATTAGATGGAAAATTATAGGAAACTCCTATAATGGAGCACTATGCGAGGATGACATAGAAAATACACGAGAAGAATACGGAAGCACCATCGCGGAAGCCTACCATCACTTCTTCCACGAGGGATTCTCAACACTACACCCAGCTGAAGTTCCCTGTGCCACACAGCAACGAAACCTGACAAGTAACAATAACGACAACACCAAAAGCTCTTTAAAGACCTCCGTAGCAAAACAGTTAGCGAAAAAAAAAAAAAATCGCGTTGCGAGGTAGTCTCGTCACCCTACCAAACTACAGCCCCTGAATCAGTTTATAATCAGCCACCAGTATGGGACAGTGAAAGTGGTAGAGGTGAACAGTTTTAAAAAATAAGACCCTATTTTCCCCCGTGTGTTGATCCCCTCTACAATAAAGAAGCAGCTCAACTCATTAACAATCAGTTTGCTGCCGTCTGACAGAGACTCCACCTTGATACCGCCTGCTTCCTTGTCCACCTTCCTGTATAAACAACCCTCCTGGGTCAGTATACGAATCTGAGATCACCAGACGATTATACAACCTCAATGACAACCGCTTCACTAAATCCACTGAAACCCTACAAGGAATTCTCCCATGCACACACAACGGAGGCTTCGTAGAAGTTGTTCAGTCCACCAAGCTTCTCGGTGTCACTCTGGACGACAGACAAAGCTAGAAGGAACATGTTAGCAGCATCAACGTTACTGAGATAACTCAGTAATGGATAGAAGTATTGCTGGATCGTCTCTTATCAAACATAGTAGAGATACTAACAAGAAACAAAATGTTGGTTTATATAAACCAGATAACTTTATAGGTGAAAAAAGAATGTACTCATGTTTCCCAGATCGTAGGTTAACCTGAGTTTGCAACTTGAGAGAGGTGAGGCCGTCAAGGGTGACCTGTGCCTTAATCCCCTCACCCATTTCTGTGCCTTAATCCCCTCACCTATTTCTGTGCCTTAATCCCCTCACCTATTTCTTAATTCATTTGCCGGCTGCGCTTGTAATATATCATATATTGGTTCTGTTTATGTTGTACTCACTCCTGACGATGTGCAGTTATAAGAAAGCGTTTGACATTTGTAGTTTCCGTTTCCTTGTGGTATTACCTGCATACTGTGGTGGCTACACAGCAAGTGAAAATTCACTCTCGGCAAGACTATATCATTATCATTATCACTATTATTATCGGTATCATTATTATCATTATTATTATCCCAGGACTCTTCTAGGGGTTTCTGCAGCTTCCAGGCTGCGCTACAATATGTAGCAGGGATAGGTTAGATTCCTTTGCCGTGAAGAATCCTTCAGCGAGATTGTACCCCGATGATTAACCTCGCCGAAGGTGACTTGTCACGCGCGGGGTAACCACAAGCGGGTGGAGTCCGGTAACACTCGATAAACTTCATGAGAGTAAATGCTGCAAAATGTATTACTTCCTCAGATTATCTCGACAGGCAAAGAAATGAACAAGACTAGAGAGTGAGAAGGCAACTGAGCAAATCCTAAGGTTTCTAATAAAGCAACTGATAATTTCAAAATCGGTTTCATGTCGAGCTGTTCGCGCTTGGATAATACTTGCTTTGGGATTAAGTTATTGAAACGAGCGTTATACTTATCATGGTAAGAGAAAATGAAGCGAGCACAGACAATTGGAGTTAGGGCGTAAAAGAACGATAAAAGAATTCGAAAATGAGTGTCGACAGCGAAAACGCTGATTCCCTTTGAGACTCAAGAGCAATGTGGGGATTTCAGCTAAATGACATTAGATTCTAAGATTTCGTTTTGCCATGTAAATCGTAATCAAGAATGTAAACACAATCGTCTGCAAACTATGGTATCCTTATAGCAAACAATGCCATCCTAGGTTTCCCAGTGGAGTTAAGTTTCCTTAGCATTAGTTATTAGAAGTGCTGTATTAAACCTGTCACGTAAATACTCTATCGCATATACTCCACTGCTTTCTTGTGATATTCTGCGACTGTACATATTTCTATGCTTTACGAGGTTAGAGAATACTATTCTTTTTCTCTATTTCTTGATCACGGAGGCTCCTCGCTTCGTCTCTTTACTACCTATGTTCTAATTCCCGTCATTTACTCGTTATCGCGCATTCACCCATAAATTCTAATACCAATATTTGGTTTTACGTGTGTTGTGTATCATGACCCAGGATCCACATGACGGTAAGGTACGAATGAAACACAACTGATAGCAATGAATGAAGGGCTATTTCGGAGAGCGGCATTGAATATGGGATGGCATTATTCAGTGACAAGGATTGCACTGGATAACTACAGAAAAAGTCAGTGAATACATAGACAGTGGTAGCAACGGAGAATGTTATTTGTGGATGCAGCAATGATTATGGGAATGACTCCAGAAAGTGGGAATGAATGTTATGGTACCTATGAAGACGACAGTCATTGAGATTGGTGGTTAATGTGTGGGTGAATTTAAGAAATGGTAACTAAAAAGCTATAAAGCATTGGGATTGGCGTGTCCTCCCCTTACACACACACACACACACACACACACACAACTTCAGTGAACATGCCGGTATGTCCTAAAAATCAGTTGAACATTACTGTGGTCACCATTAAAGTGTTCCCTCGAACAATGTTAAAGGTAGTATAACGCTTGTGCGGCCTTTCTACTGTATGTATGTATGTCAGAATATCCGAGGATTCCTTGTAATATTCATTCAGTGGACGACTGAATCTCTATGTGAAGATTATATCAGCTGGGCATTTAAAGGTGATGACCGGTGCAAGGTTGCCAAGGATAATCAAGCGTACGTCATGATCATCTTTGTTCTGATGATTGTTTAGTTTTATGCCGATTTTAAAGTGCCCGGCCAAGAAATCATTACCTTCTCAGATTTTGGATTACACCAGGGCACTGTTGTTCCTAAGGGAATATGACATTGGGAGCTTCACGACAAAAAAGAAAATCTTGTCCTGCTGGAAAGGAGTGTGAATGACGAGGAAATGAGTGAGGACAGAACAGCGAGCAAGGAGCAAGATACGAGATGGCGAGAAAAGCTGAGAGCGGGTAACGGAGTAAAGTATGACGGTGAAATGACCAACGAAGCAGTAAGTGACGGTGAAGAAAGTGGCGATAAAATTAGTGACAGGGAAGTAGCTAACGAGGTAGTAAGTGATGGAGAAGGGAGTGGCGATACAGTGAGTGACAGGGAAGTAGCTAACGAGTCAGTAAGTGATGGAGTAGAGAGTAACGAGACAGTGAATGGCGGGGAAGTGACTAACGAAGCAGTGAGTGATGGAGTAGAGAGTGACTAAACATTAAATGACGAAACAGACGAAACAGCGAGTGCTGAGGTAATTCTTGACGAACTAGCAAATGGTGAGTTACTGAGTGACAGAGAGGCGAGCAAAGATGCAGGAGTAATGAGGTGGTGAGTGAGAGACAGATGCATGATGAACAAACAGTCATTTCCGAAGTCCTGAGGACTGAAACTGTAATAAGTACTGTCTACAAAGTGGGTGTCCCACTATCGAGTTACCGGGAAGCAAATAAGAAAAGGCAGTTGGTAACCGGAGGTTGTTGATGAGAGGGGCAGCAAGAGGGCAGACAATGAAAGGCAAAGGAAAAAGTTGCGGGAAAACAATTAACTCGTAAGTGACCAACAGTTGAGGGTTATCAGGCAGTAAGCTACAATAACGTATAAGTTTATTGTGACTGTAACGAGTAATTCTATTCATTTCATGAAAAAAAGAATCTAGAGTGTTATCCCATGGAAGGACTAATGTCCCGGAAACGGTGGGTTCCATGGCAGTATGATTTCTTATAAGATTAACTCATTACTGTTAAGTCGTAAACTAGTCTATTATTCCGGTCCCCCCAAAAAAGAATGAATTACCACTGCATCATATTTGTTATCGCTTGTACATTTACGGTGTTTTCAAGCCTATTAACGATATCAGCTAAGCTGTGTGTATACCATAAACTTTTTTATTTTTTTTTTACATTTCAATTTCACAGTTTCTTTTCTGATTTTCAGTCTAGAATTGCTGATTTTACGGCAACATTCTACGATATAAGAAACGTGCGGGTATCGTTCACCCTTTACGTTACTCATTTTACGCAACTGCTCAAACGATAATGCTGCTTAATGAATGCACTTTGCATGAATGAATTCTTAGACATCATAAACTGCAATCTAACTGCTGTAATAGGGTAATCAATATGCTCTCCTTTTAATCGTTCAGAGGCATTTCTTTCTCTCCCTTCGCTCTTCTTGTTTATGGGTTTGTTTTTCTACTCTGTGTAAAATAAACAAAAGGTGTTGAGATGTTAGAGATTGATCTGTTTTGCTTGTCTTGTGTGCTCATAATGATGCACCGGGTGATCTGTCGCGCCCACATTGGTTCCACATCTGTCTCAGGTAAATTTTCATGTTACGTGACAGGAATTAGCTACACTTGTTTATGGAATATGCATATCTACATACACTTTCCCTTGCCACTAAATCGCTATGCATTGCCTTTACTGTGTGTGACAGGGTGTTCCAAACACGTTTTATGTAACCCAAAACCTTTTTTCAGGTACTCTTCTCTGCGGGTGTGAGGAGCGAAAGGAAGTTTTCGAATCGTTTAAGTCTAACTTCTGAAAACAAATGAGCAACGAGGCAGTGAATGATCAGCTTGCGATCAGAAGGAAATTGGAGGAATGTGCCTCACGCCCGATGAAGACGTCCAGACGGGCCCGGCTGCGCTGTCCAGACGTCTTTTTTCCTCTTTCTTCTTTTCCTGGATTAAGGAGTAATTGGCAGGTCTGTCGGGAATGAGGAATGGCTCTCTCCCGCTGCTTGCTCGGGGGAGAACACTTTTACAGTCGAGGGTAATGGATGGAGGGCGTCCGTCTAAAGGCAATAATTATCCTTAAAATAAACAGACAAACTCTGAATACACAATGGGACGGCTACCGTAGCAAAGAGGAAAGTCCCTCAGCATACACGGTCGCTCGTCGCCCCCATTATGTTATAAATACCGCCGTTAAAGGAATGTGCTCGGGATTGCCCTCTTCACTTTAACATGTAACGATGCATTTGCCAGGGGCAATTACCACTAAGGAGCCAGTCTGCTTCCGTAAAAAGTGAGGCAATTTGTTTTACGATGATCTACAGCCGTAAAACTGACCGGCAGGGGAATCTTTTTTTCCCCTTTAAGTAGCTATGAAGCTTCATAATGGGCGAGTCTGTTGGCATGGGATACAACGTGAATTTCAGACACGTATATAAACGTGTACGTAATTAGATACTCTCGGATTAGCTGTCACTTTGCGATTAGACACAGTGATGGTAGAGGGATGAAAGGCTTCCTCATCTTTGTTCTTAGTGTCTCTCTGGAACAAATCCAGGCACCAGATGAATGAGTCGATTGCCTTAGTCAAACAGTCACTCATTGAGTTAATCACCGAGTCGCATCCATTCAATCATTGAATAAGATAAAAAAAGCAATTAGCAAGTTATATAGTTAAAAAGTCAATGAATCTATACCCGCATCCCATGCAGTCCATTCTTTATCTTTCCACATCCTTTTTATTTTTCACTCGATTGAAGGCCTGGACCAATTTCTATCACGACTTCTGCCGGGGAGTGAGTTTGCGCATAAAACTATCGCAAGACAAACACAATTCGAAAACCGTTCTTACAATACCAGATGTAAATCAGCAACGTCATCTGTTTAGATCTGACGTTCTTTATATTCACCCGCTGCGTAACATCATTCCAAAATCGAGAGGGATGTACGATCAAAGATCGTTAGTGAAAAATGATGTTCTAAAGATGGCAAAAAGACAGGGATAAACGTCCGATGTTAGGGGTTTCAGTCTAGTAGCCTCCATTCGCATATCAGATCTAAAGGACGCCATCCGCGCTCTTCTGCTGTACAAGAGCGGATGGGAAGTCGGGGTTCTCATCGATCTCCCGTCGCCCCAATTCTGCTTCCTCCTGCTGAACGGGCGCGGCGGACTCGAGGGAGTAAACGGCAATTCCGATATCATCATGTCCTCTCGCCATTAGGTCAAGATTTCATTCCACCAGAAACTGCGCTGAAGCTGGTGTGTGGTGGTTTCCCCACGTCATTCAGAATCACGCACAGGCTCTTCCATCTGACCGCGGGGAGAGATACCGTCACTGATGACAGGGGATTGCAGGCGACGATGTCGTGACAAGTTTTCGACGTCTCTGCGATGTTGTAGGTATGATTTACTGGCTTATGTCTTGTATGGTAGTACCTTTGTTGATGAACATGAAAAAAAAATTACGAAACTAAAAGGATACAATGTAAAACTAAAAAAGAAAAGTAATGCATTATCTCTGTCTCGCATATTCGTGAGATTCTCCGTCATTTCGAACGCTACAACGACGAACTGAAGCACATGACATCGCATTCGGAATGAAGTACATTTCAGGTTAGTATTAGAGGAAGCGATATATACGGGATACTGTTATGACTTGTCGAACCAACAAGTATGTATTTACCGAAATTCCTCTGTTGACTGATACACACAGAGTTATTGGTTAGTGACCTCTATGGTGAAAAGCATTATGGGTATATTCTTCATCAATGATTTCCTTTTGCGATTAATCACTTGATGCATTTATCTAAAGGTATTTAAATGTCTGACTTTCCACTTCCACTGTAGAAATGGAGAGACTGATATTTCATGAACGCTTCCTTTGGATGTATTGCATAACGAAGTCAGTGAAGAGTGCGGATCCACCTGCAATGTGTATTAGAGACAATGAACAGCCCCAGTGCTAATCTTGTAATGAGAGCTTGAGACGATGACGTGGCGCGATGTGCGACCTCAGGAGTGTACTGGAGACAAATCACTGTCCCAGTCCATAACCTAGAGTGAGACATATGATAAGTAGTCCCGATGCCCACAGCTTGTAAAGCGCACCGCAGTCAATGGACAGCCCCTTCCCTCGAGCAAGAGTGCGTACTGGTCCACGACTTCCAGTGTGTTCTGGGAACGATGAAGAACCTTTGCTCACAACCTCCAGGGTTTACTGGACACACATATATTCCCAGTTAACGACTTGTGTGAGGTAAATGAGCATATGATATGCATCCGTCCAATAATTTTGATGTGAGTTTAGGATAATAAACAATCCTAGCCCACGAACTGGACTGTGTATTATTTATAGATATACAGCCCCAGGCCTAGGACTTCAAATGTGTACTTTAAACAGTAAGCATTCCCAGCTCATGATCTCCATCGTGAACGAGAATATCAACACTTACAATACACGATCTGCGGCATATAGCCTACTGTACATATACCAAATTATCCCAGTTCACAACTTACACAGTGCACTGGAGACAAATAACCCTCCTGGTCAGTGGCATGAAGTTGGAGACACCTGACTACCTCGAGCCACACACAACAGTGACCCACGAATCACCACGTGCTCTAGATGCAATGTGCAACTCCGGCCGATAATTTTCAGTGGGTAACTGGGACAATGAGCAACCCGGCCGACGATTTACATTACAGGCCGGAGATAACATTCAGTCTACGTCCACGACTTGCAATGCGTATTGGAGAAAAACGCTTTCCAAAGATAGTCTTTATAAACAGCTCCAGCACGCGACTCACAGGGAATACTGGAGGCTGCAAACAGGCACAGCCCACATTTTGCTGTTGGTACTAGGGGACAATAAACAGCCCTGGCCCACAGCCTGCAGCATGTAGTGAATATAGAATAAAATTGCAAGCCTTTACTGTAGACGTTGATCAGCTCGGCTTTTAACTTGGAGTATGTACTGGAGAGGGCAAACACTTCCAGCCCACAGCTTTCATGTGTAGTGGAGACAGTAGACATCCCTGGAGTACGACTTAGAAAGCGCACTTGAGAAAGCTAGAATCTCTACTCCACAACCTTAAGTTCAGATAATAATATCGTAATGCACCAAAACCAGTCTATAAAGCCTCAGAATATATTCTGACTAAACGGTGACTTCAACGTCTTCTAAAATCTTTCTCCTGGCCTAAAAATCTGCCTTGCAGATTTTCTGTGAAATATTTCTGAATATTACAAAGGTACAATTATGCATTCATGTCTTCCAGCCATCGGTAAAATTATCTAAAATTTAACAATAAAACTTTGAGAGATGATATGGTGTCGTAAGTATGACAGGCGTGAGCGTTTATTAGAGATTTTATTAAAGAAAAATATCTATGATTACTTAAGTGTATATTTTTTCTGTTCTCGAGTTCCTGAAGGGAAAAAAAATATAATAGAGGCAAAGATTCTCGTAAAATGAAGCATTTTGCGTCTAGACACCTAAACTAGTCCTTAGGAGACCAGCTGGATGGTGTCGTGCATCTGTTCCATTGGAACGGGTTGAACAGATCGCAATGGGAGGGAGAGAGAGAGAGAGAGAGAGAGAGAGAGAGAGAGAAAGAGAGAGATTAACTACAGTCGCGCTTCAGGCCTACAAGGTGGAAAGGGAAGGATAGCACAGCAAAAGGCTCCCTTCCCTCCCACCACTCCATTCAACGCTAACGGGAAAGAGACGACGGAAGAGGAAGGTTGGAAAATTCTGCCTGAACATTTGGTGGCGGTCATTTGAAACACAAAAATATATACTTTTCTAACTTATCTACATATTTGTTTATCTATATATCTATCTATTCACTCATTTATCGACTTTTTCACTTGATCGTAACTATAATTACAATAATACTTATCTATCTATACATCTATCGTTCTATTCAACTATCTGTCTATCTATCTACCTATCTATCCATCTATCTATCTCTATATCTATCTGTCTATCTATTTACACGAATAAACAACATATTTGATATCATATCATATATTGGGTTTGGTGTCATTTTTTTCCTCAGATTATTACGCATTTAAATGATTTCCTTATCTCTAAGGTAATGTAATAGAACTGACTTACCTTTACACACAGATTTCTGACGAAATGAAACCTTGTGTTGCCAGGCAACTAGCGCCTCCAAAGCCATAACAAGTAGAGGCCCTATGTAGCAATTCACATAATGCAGCATCATGTTCTCAACACCTGCGTCACATGTAGCGAGTGAGGATTTGACTTGCCCGCCATACTGTACAGCCAGAGTAGCTAAAGGAGACATGGCTTTGTCTCTAAAATGTCTGTCAAATCGATTTACGAGTCTTTCAAATTTCGGGCGGTCACTTCCTCGATCGCTACATGGCGGCAATGCAATGCGTACTCACCCATCCTCCGCGGTCCTTCATCTCTTTCCCTCTGGCTGCAACATCTGAGGAGAGAGCGAATAGTCTGTCAGCCTCTACATTATCAACTGATTTTATCATTATCAAAAATAATGCTAGCTGGCCTCTCTAAGTTTCAACTGTTGATAGTTCCAACTACTTCTGACTCACATGCTAAGGTTTATTTCCGTGTGAGGTGCAAGTTTCGTCACTCCCAACATTAGAGGAAATTCATTCTTTTCTATATTCTACACTAAGCCTGGGGGAAAAAAAGTGCACTAGACATAAAAAGAAGTTTATATAGGTTTTAATGTATAGGTGTAACAATCTCCTATAATTCTAGATATGCAATTTCTCCCAGTGTTGTTTAGCTCTCTCTTTACCTTTTCTGCTTGCTTCTGCAGAGAGA
>JAUUDW010148668.1:0-14281 GCA_032361385.1 Panulirus guttatus | reverse complement strand
AGGTCACTAAGGCCTACATTTACATGATCCTCTGACAAGTAAACATCTATACCCCCATCATGCTGGAAGGGAGTGTTTAGTTCTGGAGGTTGAAATCTGGGTAATATAGATTTACTGTGGAATGTAAATTAAGTCAAGATGAACAACTATGAAAAATTCCTTAACACCCCAAAGAATCAGCGTGAAACTACCCTTCCAGATCCTGGTAAGGTTCTACCAATGGGGCAGATAATTCAATTCACATGTCACAAAGTAATGGCATCACAATTCTATGAAAACTTATCAAAATGTTTGGACACAATGAGTAGTTTGAATGACCTCAGAATGAGCTCTCAAAGAGGCCTAACAAATGGTGCCTCTGCATATGTAAGAGACATATATCCCTTGTCTGAAAGGATAAGAAAACTAAGTTTCTATATGCCTAGTTTCCAATTTCCAGTGAAGACAAGATTGAGGAGTTAACTAGGAAAAACCAGAAGCTCCCCTTACGAGACTAAAGACATTTTATATGAAGAATGTGACATGGCCTAAAATTGAGGTAAAACGTAATGGAGAGATAAGTCCTGTCTATATGGTCAGCATGTACAGAAAACAAATTCAAATCATGTTAAGAGTACAAAAAATAAATTCAAATTATGTTAAGATTACAATGGCTTTTAGAAGGCGTACTTTAAAACCCTATCCTTCTTGATTCATACTCTGATCTTTTTTTCCAAAAATTAATCACTGAAATACTTTCCAACTTGAGTAAATGCTTACAAAATGATATGAAGAGTTATAAATTAATCAAGAGCTTTTTATTCCGTTTTTCCTTTCAGTATTTTTACATCCAACAAATATTTCAATGGTGGATATTTTGGTCCAAGCAACCACATTTTCCCCATCTTGCCTGTATGTGGGTTTGCAACATTTACTCGGATACACCAGCATTGTGAAATTAGCAAAACAAACTCACTCATCTTAAATCAAAGCCATTCCTTCCCTTGTGATGCTAAAATTGTCATCACCTCTAAATGTTTAGAATAAAATGCATTATTGATAATTTGCTCATAGTGACAGCTTCCTTTCAAGCATACTCCTCCAATTTGTCATTTAGAGCTGGTTTTTACTTTGCTTTATATCTACTATTATTCAGTTCTTTTACATTTTCCTGTTATTACCCTGTGCAACCATTCTCTTATGTCAAAACTTCTTTAACCAATTCTTCCCTTACTTTACCAATCACAACCTCCAAAGTTTGACACATCACTGTGTATAAACAAATACTGGTGAAGATTACTTTTCAACTAAAAGTTTCCCATATTCAGCAGAGTTCCAACACAATGCACCCCTGCACCCTCTTACTGCTGTGACTAACCAGTACCATTCAGTTAAAGTATGGATGGAGATAAAAATACATGTAAGTTAATAAAGCAGTCGTTTATCAGGGAGTAGGAAGTTACAAAAAGGCAAGTGTTAAGATGTGTCTGCTTTGTCCAAGATGAGAAACTGACTGCTTGTCAATTGTGAGGTAGAGGACAACTGAGCTGGCTTATCCCTGATTATGATCTGAGAAAGAATCGTCACTTCTGAGGTAGAGGATGATCACCTAAATACAGGTGTACAACTAGGTGTTTCAAGTCTGTCTACTGAGTTCAGCAGTGAAATGTAACTCATGAAAAAGTAGGTCTTGTAAAATACATACAAAAATGTAGTGCAGTATAATACACCAATGTCTATGTTCAAAGACAATGAGGTAACACTTCTGAGGAAACTGGTATTTATAATTACTAAAAGAACTGGCTAAAAGTGTGTTGGTGTACAACCTGAGTCAGAAGGAAACATGCAGGAGGTTAAATAATGTACTAATATGTAATGCAAAGAATGAATTTCTGGTAGGGGGTGGGAATGTGGCTTAAATATTATGTGAAAAGGCACCATTCACTATGTTTCAGTGACATATTATCTTTACGCATTTTGATATAAACAATCTGGGCTCAAGTTGTGTGCACTACGAAATGCAGTATGTTACTAACTGCATGAACTACATGTTCAGGCAACAATATACATACCTACATTTTCTTTACAAACTTGATAACTCTTGATAATTCTTTCTCAAGATGTAATCATAAGTCATATATACACAATTTGCATTTGTGTCACGCAAAATTGCTTTTTCAAACTGGAATAGTTTGTCAACCACCCTGCTCTCTTTTCTGGACACTATAATCATAAATGTACATTATCTATCTGCACTCAGTACCAACTTCTAGTCATTTATCTTTCTATTATGACTTTTTCAGACATTTATAAATTGTACTATCAGCTATACATCTTAAATATCTAAATATCTGAAATTTTCTTACCTCCATACATTTATTCATTTACTTAGTTAATGACTACTTCCAAACAAAGGCTTTCTCCAAAGATGTTCCCTAACCTCCTTTATTTCTCAATCCCCTAAGCAGAGTTTCATACGTTTATCAATCAAATCATTTTGACGAGTATCGTATAATAATTTCCAAGTCCTTCAAGTACTATACTAAGATTTCCTATTTCCATTTTCTGTCATCTGAAATACAAAGTATTTGGTCCAATTTACTTACCTTTAACTTGAAACTTTCATAACTACCCTAGCTTGCCACCTGGATCCACACTAATACAAATTTTCATATCATTCCACATCCACATTTGGAGAAGAACACTTTACACAGTTTCTGGCATCAAATCCATTCCTCCATATTATTTCACCTACATCCATATCCTAAGTCTAAATCAATTCATATACTGATCATCCACAAAGCACTAGAGCATCTTTTTAGATATCCTTGACAGTAAGAATATTACCACTAACATGTAATGTGTCAATTACTGCCTTCTGATGTCACAGTCCTGAGATGAGATTATATCATTCATTCACCTGTTCATTTTGCCACTATGTGGAGTGGCTGGCAGAGTTTTGACTTGTTTCTGGGTTGTGAGAGGAAGGCAAGGTACTTCATGAAAACATACAGTATCAAAGCAATTTATTGCTTTAAAACATGGAAGCTGTCCCAGATCCTGGATCATTTACTATGTTAGCCTTAAGGGCAACTGCCTCCAAAACACTTTTAAGAAAGCTCAGTATATTATTGCTTTGGGATAAGAAGTGCTAACGAAATTCATTCAATATACAACCAGAGCATTTACTCACTTAAGTCAGAGAATTACCCTTTGTGGGTACTGGTTAACCAAACATACATTTTCTTGCTAAAAAAAAAAGACTCAGATTTAGGAATAATACTTTTTAATACAATCTTAGAAATATTTCTCCATGAAAGAATCATTCTTTTGTCCAGCTAAAACTCTCAAAGCACTTTTCATCTCACAAAAAATTACTTATATAATTGTATGTTAAGTCTTTATCACCAAAGATATCCCAAGATGAATAAAAACGTTGGACCTACTTTCACATTTTGGGCTTTATGCTAACATGTCTACCAAGCTTCTTAACAATCATACTGCTCCCAGTGTATTCTAATGATTTTTATGGGACTTCTAAGACTGCTGTCTGATGAACCTTAGGGGACTGCTCCCATTACCACATGACAATCTAAATTTTGTTGCCGGTTTAAATTTCCAGCCAACTTTATCATAACATTAGTAGCTGACAGAGATCTCTTCCATCACTAAAAAGATGCGGAGAAAAATTCTGCTTTCTTCAGTACTCCTAAAACCACCATTATATGTGCACAGCTGTGACCTGTAGGTCACCTGCATACACAGTGACCCAGTGGAAAATATTAGATGAACACATCATAATGACCTAAAGTTATACAGATGGACACACATATGCATCAGTTGATGAGGAGAGTAAAGAACAGTAACATGAGAAATACGAGAGAGAGATTAGGAAAGGAACTAGGAAACCAGCAAGGGAAACTCTACCCAACACTTTCAGTCTAGCCTTTCTTCATGTGAAAGAAATTAAATAGCTGCACCTTAATTTTCTATGTAATCCTGAGATAAGAGATGTTTGGTAAAAAGCTAAAATATTTCCAAATAATTATTTTCATACTGCATTAGCATGGTAGCATCAAAAACAGATGACCGAATATATCCTATAGTATCTTCCACACAGCCTGCTGGCTACTCTTACTCATCACTACACTTTTCGGTGTACTATTTCTAAAAATATTCATGTTATGCACTACCAAGGCTGCACCAGTACATGAAATAAAAACAGACTGTGCAAGTAACCTTAGGACAAAGAAAGATACAAAACTTTAAATGTCCTCCCCACAATGTGCTACCCATTCTCACTTATCACACCACATTTTCAGAGTATGATGTGTAATATTTCTAAATATACCAACTTTGTTTACAAACAAAAACTTTGTCTGTGTATGAAATCAAAGTACAAACTCAAAACAAGTTCAAGAAATAGATGAAGTTTTCCCATCTTTACTTATCAGATACTATAAGACATGCTAAATACATCCTCTTCACCTCAGCACCAGCAGACCAAGCCAACACTTGGGTATTAATACAACTTTTAGAGGATATTTGATTTTCAAATGATAATCTACTTTTCAAAATTTTTTCCATATGGATATTAAGGTGGAAGCATATACTGCTGATTAAGGGTTAAAGAAACATTTTGTTTGATAAGATCAGCATGAGGGGTCTTTGTTCAATACCATCTTTATTTGTACCTGGGTGACCTCCCCTCTGTGGCTTTGGGTATGCCACTTTCAGGAAAATCATCACTAAGGATATGATTTTCTTTTTCTTCCCTTATTCCCTCCTCCATCAAGTAGGCACTGTCTCTTATGTTTAAAAAGCTCTGTTTGTAGGTGAGACATGTAGGTTTTGAAGCATTAACTAAATTTCTCTACTAGATATAGGGCTCTAAGAGCATCAATTTAGCTTTACTTTCTTTTCCTCCCAACTTTTTTGAAAACTATTCCTTGATTCCATACAATAATAGACCTCTGGCAAAGATACTAATAACAAGCAGATAAAAGGTGATGGCTTGCTGTGCTATGCCACCATATACTTGCACTGTGACATCTTAGGCATGGGCAAGTTACTATACGGTCATTATGTCTTTGCAAATGAGCATCTGCTGACCTCATGTGTTTTATAATGGAGGGTGAATCTTCATGGATACACCCAATTTTGATAAGGGGAGGGAGCTGTGAGTTAACCCCCCAAATGAGCAAATACCAAGATGCTCTGAGGGTTTTACATATAGTATTTCTGTCATTTTTTGATATAACTAGACTCTGGCAATTACGAATGTTTGTTATCCACATAAACTTGATCATAAATGATTAGCAGTCTATCTTTGCTCTTATAAATCAATATTCAACCCTTTACCCGTTCCATCTGCATATATGTGTCTGGGCAACCAACCACTCTACACATGTATATGTGGACTGAGATTTGCTGTCATAATCTCAAGGCAAACTTCTAGGTAAGGAGTTGGGTGTATGGATGCCACAAGCTCACTTACCATCCAGGCATGAAAAACGGCAGCTCTATACTTTGAGTAGATGTTGCTGTTATTGCTATAAATTTCCCTATATTTCCTGATAAATATGAAAATACTGTGAGATTATCTGTAATACTGTACAATACACAAAATATACTCATTATATGAAATAAAAGTAAAATAAGACATAAGGTAAAAAATGTAATTAAACAAGTGCTGGCAACATAAGCCACTTATCTACAATAATGGTAATGACAAAGCCTGTCCATGAATATCACAAAGTTAAATTTACTATTGAATTGTTTCTCATTCTGTAAAGGTACAAGTGATTTTCATTCCACCAGAAAAACTGAGAGCATCCAGAACACATGGCTGAGGCTTCGAGGATAAAAGATCCTCATTTGGCTCTTTCCTTTGTTCCTTTGTTTGGAAAGTAATACAAGGAGGGAACATTTCCAGCCCTCCACTCCTGCCCATCCGTCTTATTTGCTTCCTACAAAAATATGGGGAAACAAAATTAATGTGAAGTGTGATGTTTCTTTAATTAAAATGCATTAATGATGTATGTGAGGGAAGCAAGTATGAAGAAGGTTTAGTGGAGACTCTTTTGCTGTGGCCACCTCCTTCATGGGAGTTCCTGGAGGGAATGGGCATCATGGATGTAGGTGGAATGATAGATGAAGAAAAATTCCCATCCTCTCTCCATTACTAGGGATACTTGAAAATCTACAATATTACTGATAGCTTATATATCTCCATATTTTTTCCTTAAAGATCTATTTGATAAAGAACTTTCTATTATCAGCAAGAGATTTCCAGTTATGAGGAACCTTAAAAAATCTACAATACATGCTGAACTAGAAAGGGTAACACCACAAGGGAAAATGACTTCCATATCCAGATGTAAAATCATATTTAAGGATGAAAATAGGGGTACATAAGGGTACATGCTATGAAGCCAGTTCCTGACAGCATTTTTTGTTTTTACAGGGTGATGCTCATGCTACTTCAACATGAAACGATCTGTAGTATGTTGGTTTCAAAATGATCAGCTACCTTCTATTTCAAAGAAATCTAAACTTCCCTTTTTCATGCCAGCTCACACCTTTTTCCTTCTATCACTGATTATATTATTCAAGAAACTTAATTTGCGTAAGTCATTCAAGAACCAATGATTGACTTGTTATTGTCACCAGTGGAAAGCAGCTGTAAGGTAATTATAAAAAGGCTTGGGAAAAATGCTTTGTACAATAGCTTCCTTATCCTGATGATTATTCCTTTCCTGCCAAATCATAAACTGCAATCCTACTTAATGGTCTGTCACATATTTTTCGACTCTTGACAATCTTGTAATTTCTCATTTCTTTGTAACATCTTAATTCCCTGTGTGTTATCTTCACTATATTTCTTCATTCTGTTATCTTACTTATTATTAGGAGTGTCAGCATTTTCTTAATTTAAATACAGCATTCACTTCTAGCACAGCAACTACTTCATGTAAATTTCAGCCATACTTTCTTCTAAAAGCTATCAAGCCTTCATAAATGGTCTACAACAACTGAAAGCATGGAAAAGCATTATGACTAAAGTGTTTCTAGATCTTCCATGCACCACCTTCCTTTCAACACTGTAAACTGAGTATTATTCTTATATAGGCAAACTGATAAAGGACCAAATCTTAACAGTTTCTTCGAACATATTTCCTATATAATCCTCAAATGGATTTCCACTGTTATTTAGAAAAAAGTCTGATATAATACAAATAAAAAAGCCGGCACGGGGGTGGCGATGCTATTTTCTAAGGGGCGGGGTGGCATCAGGAATGGATGGAGGAGAGCAAGTGTGAATATGTACATGTGTATATGTGTATATGCATGTGTATGTGTATATATGTATATGTTGGTATGCATATATATGTACTGTGCATATATGTGCATGTATGTATATATGTGTGTATTTGGGGGGATGGGTCTTTCTTTGTCTGTTTCCTGGCGCTACCTCGCTAACGTGGGAAACAGCGATCATGCATAATAAATATAATAAATAATACTGTTAATGTTTGTTATATTACTATTAGCACCAGTCAGATACAGAATTGTCAAAGTCAGGCAATACTACCTCCAGTTTCGTTTAAAAGAACATTCTCCCACCTAACCTTTGTCAGCTTATGATGCTGAAAAAGCGTGTCCATAAAATCACTATCTATACCTATTTCTGATGCTTATTCCCCTTGGAAACTCCCATCAAGGGGATGGTCATCTCCACTTATCCCTGCCATTACATGGCTCCCTAGCTTACACCATTTCCCCCATTTCTCTTCCTCCTGTCCTCTTTCACAATATTTTCCCATGTCACAGGTGGTCTTCATCTCACAACCTACCCCTTTAATCACACAATCATACACTTTCCATGTAAATTCACTGTTTTGCATTCTTTCCACATGCCCAAACCACCTCAAAAGTATTGTTTCACCCATTCTTTAAACTCCACAATTCAATCCCAATGCATCCCTTGCCATACCAAATCTCTTGTACATCCGCTCATTACTTTCTTGATTTCATCTAGTCATACCTCAAGCACCTCTCAAGTAACGCATTTCCCAAGCCTGGGTTCTTGATCTCTGTGGCTCATCTTATATCCATGATTTGGCTGTATGGGTCAGGGTTTGGAGGACTATGCTGTTCCTTGATGTCACTTAATCCTTTCTTCACTTCCATAAATCTAAAACTTTAGCACCTAACCTTAGTCCAGCCCTTTAAGACCTGACCTAAATCCTGAATTGACAACGTCCTAGAAACTTTACGACCTAACCTTGGCCCAACCCGTAAGACCTCTCGTAGGACCTAAAATTGACATCCTAAAAACTTTAGGACCTAACCTTAATCCAACCCTTACGAACCTAACCTAGGCCCGAAAATGAGGACAACCTAATGACTCAACCTACAGACAACCTATAAGGCCTCTTTCACAAGACCAGAACTATGACCTCATCTAAACGCCTCTAGCCAGATCTCGCAGGAACTCGGCTCTACCGGTTCCAGAGCCTGGAGAAACCAGTGACTCGTACCGTATCCCTAGACATTGCTTAATATGTATTCTTATGAAAAGTTTGTTTATCGAAAAAAAAAGGCAAATGAGAAACCTTTTTACTAAGCTACATAGACGCATCTCCAAAATATTAATTGTAGAAGGTCGACTGAATTAGTAGTTGAGAGCCATCTTTACTATTACAGAGAATCTGAGTTTCATTTCATAATTATAAAATCATTTATTTTTCACCGTGCTCCAGACCTGCCCAAGATTTACTAACAGGATCACGAAAGAAATAAAGTATTTGTCAGAACATATTTAGAATTTTTAAATTTTATAATCAAATATACAAAACAAACAGCCCTGCCATCTATGGGGATCTGTTTGTACAAGACTTGGCGGCAACTTTGAAATCATGATTTCATTACTAGAAGCTCGCTTCTCAGTGTATTACGTAAAAAGAAAAAGAAGGAAAAAGATCGGTAGCAAACTATCATGAAATGATTGACGAAATTTCCAGTATGAAAAGGAAAGACTTAAAATGGCTGAGGTTGATTTCCTGTTCATCTGTAGTTTGTCGTTTCTTCATGGTCTAAAGATTTTAACCGCGAGCAGTTTCTTATTCTGTTCCACGCTTCTTATTCCATTCCATGCTTCTTACTTTATTCCACGCTTCTTTTCGTCATAGTGCGTTCGCAAACTTATAGTTCAAGGTAGAAATTGCCTTAGAAAACTCATTTTATTGCACTTAATCATGTTGATTGTCCAACAAATATGTGTACTGGATGAATATAGAAAGAAAAATATACTGTATTTCATTTTCAGTCATGTAAATGATAATATATTCTTTTTGTTTTCACTAGACAATCGAGGGGTATTTAACGACCAGCAAAGACTCCACCTCCAAGCAGACACCTATGGCTCCAATAGTAATTAGCCTGGCCTGAAGGATTTCAGAGGCAAAATGGAAAAAGAACATGGCCCATACAGTCAGGTAACTTACAATAACGGATAACTAATATTACAATTCAAGGTTTGAATCACTTTGGGCCACTCATTTCTTTGCTTATGGGGTACTGGAGATGGGTGGATGGAGTGAAAAGAGGGCGTAAGGCGTGCACAGGTTGAATGAAAATGGACGGATGGAGTGAAAATGGCGTGTGACATGTACGGGATAAAGTGGATTGGAACGATATGTTTACGTGTTGTTCGTGGACTGAACTAAGACTGAACGGACCAGGGAAAACCACGGATAGGTTTATGGGGCCTGTTTGTGGATAGGGGACTGTGCTTTCGGTGATTTTGCATAGCAATCAAAGAAAAGATGTGAGCGAATGAGGTTATTTCTTCGTATGTTCTTGGAGCTACCTCGCTAAAGCGCGAAACGGCAAATATGTATAGTGCACAAACTGAGCTTACCGTCCGCATTAAAGCCCCCAATTTAGCTCCACTGCTTAACTTGACTGCTTCCCTGCTTCATCCTACTGCCAGCACGTCGACCCTCACATACCATTTGATTTTTTTTTTATTCAGTGCAAACCTGTAGGTTACCTGAAATTCCAGGCTCCGATACCTCCATACTTCCATCTCCCTCTCCCGGTATCATCTCCATGTGTCAGAAACATTTCAGCGCACCCTGTTTGGCCCTTTCAATCAGACTGCTCTTATGACTGTATATCTTTCTTTTGCCCGTTAAAGAAATAGAAATGAACTATCTTTAGATAATTCAGAAACATTTTATAAGTAAAGTTGATGGTATGGAATGCTAGACCACGCAATGCTCGGCAAGCAACAGCGTCAAATGATTACAGCAAGGCCGTTGATAATTCAAGGGTGGGCCGTTTTGATAACTGTTTCTTTCCCTACACGTCCAAGGTATGAAACTCTACCCTTTCATGTCCTTCCCAATTATTGTGACAGGGTGCTTTTTAAAAGACATGCTTTTCACTTCCTCCAAAATTAGTAAATACTTTTCCTTGTTTCCTCTTTTTCTTCGTCATTAACGTCTTTGTATTTCAGTTCGGATTGACAGTTATGGAAGGTATGTGGAGGCCGAGACACAAGACATTATTGCAACATGTGGTGCCCGTTACGCGGCCCAGACTTGCCGTCATGGCAAAATCTCGTCGTAGGTACTGCCATTCCTCCCACGATCAATACCGTCTCACGCCAATTATCGTCCTCAGGCATTGCATTTCTAACACATCCACTCTTATTTATTTTGAGTTCATGGCTCCTAGCACCCGCATCCATACATCACTTCCGGGACCATCAAAGCTTCTTGTTCTATAGACTCCTAGATGCACCCCGCCCTATGACTCATTTCAGCCCCCACCTATTCCATCCACTGCCACCTCCCCTCCCGAGTACGTAGAGTGTAGCTGGATTCGGTGTTACCGGACTTCGCCTGCATGAGGTTACACGTACAGTTGAAAGTCACCTTCGGCTCGGTTGTATCATCGTCAGTGAAGGAAGGAAATATAATCTAGTAACTTCTCATCCCGAAGGATTCCGTCATTTCCCTGCAACTGATTGCAGTGGTCTTGAAGCTGCTGGAGCCCCGTGAAAGTCATCTCTAATACTGTCGTGGGACCTTAAGAAGACTTCTGGTCGATGCTTGGTCCCTTGTTAGTTGTGTGTTAATGTGTATAAACGGACCATTCTACTTCCTTGGAATCAGTGAGTTTGGATACCTAGAGTAGGGGTTTTGGGGAGGATGGAGCCTATGAAAAGGACCCCCTCCCACACGGGGAATTCCAGGGAGTTTGTTTACTAGGTACAAGAAAGAGCTTCCTTCCAAGGTAGTGTCGAGTAGGCTACGTCTTAGATTTTGCCATCAATCATGGCTAGAGCTAAGGAGCGACCACAGCCGATCTTCGTACTTGATTAGCAACTTTGCTTTTGTCTTGTTGTCACACTTACTGCTGCATTCGATGTCCATCTTGGCCTCGTCTATTGCTGTTTTTAGCCGGTTATCTGGGGTTCGCATCCCATGCAGGTTTCTTATTTCGCTTTAAAGTACGTTGAAAAAACATTTTACCGTTCTTGTGAATTTGACTTGAATTCTTCATCTTGTGTTGCAGGGTATTATAAGCAGACTTAATAACTCTGTTTGCCCTAGGACGCTTTTACATATAATATAGATAAAATAATATGTCTTCAGCCAACAAATCGGGACCAACGGGTCATACGACATATTGCTAGGGACTTTTATTTCCCTTAATTTCCTTTGCATGACAGGTTTTATTGACTTCATATATCAGGAAGGCTTTCCTGAATATCGGAATTTATAAAAATATTGATTCTGATGAGTGATAAGGTCGTCTTCTCGAAGTTTAGGAAAACCAATTTTCGGATTAAGATAGGACAATGTCTTCCCTTACCACAAAATGGGGGGCTTTGCCATCTCCTCTAGTTTACCCCAACGTAAACCAAGAGGTATCGCAGGGGGAATATTAACAATACTTCCTGCAAAACACCGTTTGGTCCACCAGGGCCGATTGGTTTGCAAAATGCATATTGTTCCCCACACTCTCAATGTGTTGTTGGGGTTAGATTAGCAAAAAAATTATTTACTTTTTTCCTTTTCCTAGATGGTTGAGTTCAAGTTCTTTGAAACTCTCGCTTTCAAATGCACCCTCTTCCCTGATCTGGCTGGTGAAGTGTCTCTGAATTCTCTCTCTAACTTATAAACATCTCCAAGAAGAGAGAGAGAGAGAGAGAGATAATAGTTTAGTTATATACTTGTGTTGCAATAGGGATGTGTTACCCGTATGGCAGTGGACAGCCAGTTATTTGGGAAAAAGTGTTCATATATCACACTAATCATAAAATTTCTATTACATAATTTGGAGCAGTTTTACTCAGAATTTACAAAAAGAAAAAAAGCCAGTGAAAGTGTATTTCAGAAATCAGTACACATGAAGATTAACGAATGCATAGGAGATATAGAGATGTATATTTAGGCTGCAATAACTATAAGATGTCTAGAGTAAAGGTAAGATATTTGGATTGAGTGGAGGAGTATGTCTGTTGGAAGTTGATGGTAGTGAAAATTTCTGAAACGAATTTCATTTCGGCCTCGTTCAAGACGGTACCCGGTATTCAGTATCAGGAAACAGTTCAGATTCTCAGCAGGAACTCGAATAAGGAAGACAAACTTATCTTCGAAAGTGTAACATGGAACAAGAGTAGAAATTTGTTATTTGTTTAATTAAATTTGATAAATTCAGCCTCTTTTATTCGTTGAATGTGGATGCTTACGAAGTCGAACAGACCGCGCCAAACGATAGACAAGATGCCAATACTTGTATATTTTCTCAGCATCTTTCGTATCATATTTTACATACGCTCTTGAAAATTCCCGTTCCATAGAGCATCGAAAAACTTAAAATGTCTCGGATACCTGTGTTCTTATGAAGCTTTGATATAAGATAGCAATTTCTTCTGCCACCAACATAGTTAAAAGAGGATATAACACTGGCAACAGTTCGTCCTGCGTAGCCAAGCGTGGGATCATCCGAAGACGTGGTAGCGTCCATTCGTTAGCAATACCATTATCAAAACCAACTCCTTTGAAATCCCCCATAAGCCACTGAATGAGCCTCAGAACTGTATTCTTAACGGAAAATTATAAATACAGGGAGAGAAAGATGGCTGTTATGGGTATATATATGCCATAAATGTTGTGGAGTGCTGAGAAGACTAGCTCGGTACGGGTCATGGTGGGCGGTCGGCGAGGGAGAGAGAGACAGCGCGAGTCAGGGTTCCTGTGAGCTGAACGGAGGAGCTCTTTGTTCTACCTCGGCGTTCTCTTTAAAAACAATACGTGGTGATCCGTCTCTGTGCCATGGTTCTCAGCACCCGGGTGTCGTAGGGTGTGCCGGGACCATAGATGCGGTTAAAAAGTGGCAGCTTGGACGAGGAACGCGGATTTATGATTAAAATCGTGATGGTGAAATGTAAATGGAGTGTAGACTCTTAAGCTCAGTATCCTGTTCGTGAGAACAGGAGCCGTTAGCATTGGCCGTGTTGTGCGGCCGCGCCGATCTGTTACCTGTGAAATAGCTGGCAGATTCTTGGCCATCATGCCTGCTGTAAATGGGACGGTAAGTGGCAGTTGTTTATATCTACGTAGCATGTTTACTAAGGCTTCCTCTACTTCCTCTGAAATGCTCGACATCATTACTGACGTCTCTCGAGCATGGCATTGCTCTCACCTTAACATTTACCCTCTGCTGAAACTCACAAATATGATAAATTGATAATGTGTACTCCCAGCGGTTATATTTTTTTTCCGCTTTCCAAGATAAATCTGGCATTGGCTGGCATGATTTAAGGCTGTGAAGGTAGAGTAGATTTCATACGAATTTTCCCCAGAGATCTACTAGCAAGATGCTCGTGGTGTATGAAGCTTTCATCTGGTGGGAGGAAAAAGGGTGGCTTACGCAAAGCCCCGGGAAGCATCGCTTGGTGTAATAAATATTGTGCCGGTTTGATTGTCAATTGTGCAGATGGCACCAGTTTTTAATAGTTGCGGGCAATTGGAACCGCGAGGACGTAATTGAACGACCTGCACGAGGCCTCGAGCACGAGACCTTGACTCCGGGGTCGTCAGTGTTATATGTATTTCCAGTAGCGGACATTTAAGTGGCCACTGACGGTGGCTGTTGTAGTTGTAGGGAAAAAACAACAAAACATGTGAAGAGTTGGCTGTATGGCAACGTTGGGGGTCACGTGACCACAGCGGCGGCCGTTGATTGGCTGGCCTTCACTGGCGGCCAGAATTCAACTGGG
>JAUUDW010148557.1:2480-15022 GCA_032361385.1 Panulirus guttatus | reverse complement strand
TATATATATCTATTATACTTGATCGCTGTTTCCCCATGTTAGTGAGGTAGTGCTTGGAAACATACGAAGAAAGATGCATCCACTCACATACATACATATACATACCAACATATACATATATACATATATGTGCTTGTACACATGCACATATTCATAAATGCTCTCAATCCATTTCTGATGCCACCCTGTCCCACAGGAAATAGCATGGCCACCCCCTGCATCAGCAAGGTAGTGCCAGGAAACAGACGAAAAAGGCCACATTCCCTCACACTCAGTCTCTAGCTGTTATGTGTAATGCACCGAAACCACAGCTCCCTATCCATATCTAGGCCCCACAGACCTATCCATGGTTTACCCCAGACGTTTTACAAAGCCTGGTTCAGTTCATTGACAGCACATCGACCCCAGTATACCACATTGTTCCATTTCACTCTGTTCCATGCATGCCTTTCACCCTCCTGCATGTTCAGGCCCTAACTGCTCAATATCACTTTCACTCCATGCTTTCACCTCCAATTTGGTCTCCCAATTCTCCTTCTTCCCTCCATCTTTGATGCATATATCCTCTTTGTCAACCTTTCCTCACTCATTCGTTCCATATGTCCAAACCATTTCAACACACCCTCCTCAGCTCTCTCAACTATACTCTTTTTATTGCCATACCTCTCTCTTTCCCTTTTATTACTTCCTACACACACACACACACACACACACACACACACGTGTGTGTGTCTGTCTGTGTGTGTGTGTGTGTGACAAACAGATTCTGCCTGCTTGAAATATAGCCTTAAGTGAAAAGTCACCTTTAGCGAAACTGTCAGTTGCATAAAACTATATTCTCGTCAGAGAACTTCCTCCTTCAAAGGGGTCCATCCTGTCCCTGCTTCAGTTAAGGGCAGCCATGAAGCTGCAGGAGCTCTTGGAAAAAGAGTCTTGGTTAACACCATGACCCTTTCAGAATGGGTTCCTGGTGTAACTAGAAATGCTTTCTCTCAAACTTCATCTACTTGTGGTTTCACCGCAAATGACAAAGAAGATATTTTCATCAAACAACGTCAGTATACATTTGCCCACTAATTTGTGAATAAAATCTCGCCATTTTTCTTTCCATAACTTCCATTCATAATGATACGGGATGTAATGCATGGAGATTTGCGTGAACTGCTAGTGCAATATAATTCTTAAATTTCTATTTCCGAAGCGAAAAGAAAAGAACGGCTCACCAGAGAGTTGGGGAAATTCCGTCCCGAGAGCTTGGAGAATGTGGAGTGGGGTGGAGGAACGAACCACCCCCATGTACTTCTGGCACATCTCGTCCACAAGGGCGTCCATCTCCGCCACTTCAGACTCCACCGACGCCGTCATCGTCGCCGCGTGGGACGTTACCTTCCCTGCGGGTCACACACGGTGCTACAGACGGGGCCGCTAGTATGAGGAGCATTTTCAGTAGAATCGCAGAAAAATTAGAATGACAGTTGCCTTACGACTTAAATCTAGTGATGAAAAGCTCTATACTCCTGAACAATGGGTCGAACTGCGAATGAGAGAGAGAGAGAGAGAGAGAGAGAGAGAGAGAGGGAGAGAGAGAGAGAGTGCTTTAATATTAAATACGGACATATCAATAAAAAACTGAGCAATGTGTACCTCGAACATCACTCGCTCCTAGCTATGGGCTCCCTTTTAACTGATCTTCAGGTCTCTTTTTTCTACAGTTGTTAAAGTGTACAGATGTTTTCAATTGCAGATGACAGGTGTTATCGGGCTTCACCCACAAGAGTTTACACCTCGAGTAAAACGTCGCTTGCCACTCGCCTTACCTTATTGCATAAAAGCCTTCAATCCAGAATGCTGCATTGGAATGACGGTTCAGGTATTGTAACACATGTATACTTAGATCACGGGTTAAAACAGAGAAAGACCGTGGGCGCAATCAGATATATTTCTTTCTATATGTTACTTCCGGCCTGTTTTCTGAATGTACTTCAATATTACGGACATGATAACGGTCCCATAGTTCTTAGGTGCTATAGGAAAGGAGGACTGACAACCGTGCCACAGTAGGAGGACTGATAACAATGCAATGATAAGAGAAATTATAACACGCCATGGTAGATGAACCGAGAACAGCCTGTGAGGAGCAACTGACCTAAGAGAGAGGTGTGGGCATATACAATGGCGTCCATTATGACAGCATTAACAGCAGGGGTGTTGAAGGTAGTGGCGTGGCCGACCTCCGGTTTCCTCCGTCTGTACAGGGACACCAGCTCCTCCGTAGACGTCGGTAAAAAAGAGAGTAACGGGGCTGTGGAGAACACACATCATTAGTAAGTTACATCCACCCGATTTGCTGACAGTCAGTTGTTAGCGATTGAAGAGCAGTTCTCTTGACAAAAGACAAATCTCTTACAGTATTTCGAGTATATTACGGAAATTAGTTGAGAAACTAAACAAATATTACAGAGTAATACTCTTCATGTTTTCCTCAATAAACAATCTTTTACTATTAATGGATTTATCTTACATGTATTTAGAAGAAAAATCAAGACATTAGAATGACCAGTAATCAATATCTTTTCATAAAATCTAGAAATCAATAGTACGACCATGATTAATCCGCCGACCAAAATCACATCTGGTGCAAAGATCAGCCAGTCACCTATCAAACCAACTGATTAATTCACCAATCAACAGTACACCGGGGACTCTAATCTACTTTTCACCAATGCAGCCACAGTGAACTACTAATGACTGGTGCAGCCATAGCCATGATACACTAATTACCGATATGGCCACAAGACTATATGGCCTCTCACCAGGTGAACCAAGATAAAGATTTGCCACTGACTTGGACAAGCAAAAGGAATAATCATCTAACCATACAACATGACAAATCACCATCCAGCAGGACAGCCCGCACAATCTATCAATCACCAATACGCCTGTTACACACATCCATCGGTCATCTTATTCTCTAATCTATCAGTCACGAGCACAGCCAGACCTATAGTCTATCAGTCTCTAGTAAGGCCAGACATAACATCTACCCGTCGCCAGTTCAACCAGAACTATGATATATCAGTCGAAAGTAAAACCAAAACAATCTACCATTCACTAGCACAACCAGAACTGGAATAAACCACTCGCTAGCATAACTAGAGCTATAATCTGCCAGTCACGAATCACAGTTGTAATCTACCGGTCACCAGTACAGCCAAGATGTTAATCACTAGTCACCCGCGCAAAAACATTAGGTCCATCATGGAGGAGCCTACAGAACCTACGAGCAAGATCTACCGACCAACATTGAAGGGGGCTTTATCGAAGTAGTAGTCGGCGACGGCGAGATCCTTGAGTAACGGGAAGAGCGGGTGTGAGCGGAAGGCTCTGATGGACTCCCTCAGTACCACGTCCTGGATGAGAGCCTTTCTAGGGGACATGTTCTCTGGGGCTCCGCCTCCTGCTATCTCCTACATGAGAAGGAGGAAGAGTTGGCTTAGCAACTAGTCAACATGATACAATAGAAGGTTTTATGTCATGTGGCAAAGGCTTACGCCTAGTTCTATATGCTCAAGGATGCAGTAAATTTGTCTCAGCTAAAAGCTCATGTTTAATTTGTGACTAAGTATTAAGTCAAGCTTGTTAGAATGATTAAAAGCTTATGTCTACCATATGTTCAAGAATAAAGCCCAAGATGTTCAAATGATGTGAAGCTTATGTCGACCACGTGCTCAGGAATGAAGCTCAACTTATTCAGACAATAAAAAAGAAAATCATACCTGGTGACACTAGTAAATTTACTGGCTCAAGCATCTGCCGAAAGGCATATAATCCTTCCTGATCAGTGAACCGTAAGTGGTGATGAAGTCAACTTTATGATACTCGTGATACACAAAGCTTCATGATGCTGAAGAGTATCATGAAGAGGCACAAAGTCATGTTTTTAAATTCAACAAAATATACGAACGTGCGTCGTATTGGCAAGTGCCAATATGACTGGCATTAATGCATACAGTACAATGGCATGTGAAAGATGACACCCTCCTTGCCCGTGCCTGGCGATGACCTACCTCGCCCGTGCCCGGCATGCAGCGACTGGCATGTTGCTGGTGAGGGACGTGAGCAAAGGCGTAGGGGTAGTGGTGAGCTGCAGTGGTGCTTGTGGTGGCGCTGTGAGGTTGGTGGGAGGACCTCATGTTCGACCACTCTTGGTACCGTCCGTATGGCGGAGCTGACCTGTTGGGTGTTTGGTGTTTAGAAAACGATAACATGTTATAGAATCACCATCTAGTTAAGACAACATCGAACGAACCTTTATATCAAAATGTACAGTGCGATAGCCGAAAGAGTAAAATCTGTATTAGTGAAAGGGTTGGCATAGGTATTATCTGAACGTTTAAAGTGAAGACAGAGTTGTTCTAGCGCTTTAAAGATGGCCGAGACAAAGACAACTTTCTCCTGCCTAAGGACGACTCGGGTTTAGGCCCTTCACATTCACTGAGGACGAGTGCCAGCAGCACAGCATATTAGCCAGGGGCTCCCCACTTAGTGCTGTTATGACCTGCCTCTAGTTAGCGGAAGGATCATTACAAGTTTATCCCGAACAGGGAAACGACATGGTTCATATGCGATGAAGACTTGTTCGTTTCTCACGTCCAGAAAGAATGGCCCACATAGCATCTTGCAATATCTCAACAATCTGCATAACTGGCTACAGTTCACCATAGATATAGGTAGCCAGCCATCAGCCTTTTCTGGACATCCTAATACAAAGGACAAACGAAGGACCAAGTTACTCAGCAAACTCACTAATATGGACGACTTTGCTCTATCAGCACATAATAACAGGACAAGGTCTGCACTAGTTCAGAGATTTTCTTTAGAATCCCTGAGAGTAAGTAGCCTAGAGTTCCTGAGGGATGAATGTGAATACATCATGGTATCATCCATGAAGTTGGGTTACTCTAAGGGCAAGTTGACTGAACTCAAAGGAAAGACACAGGGGATAATGAACAGAAGATCTAGTAGCGGCAACAGAAGTATCAATGTGAGTCAGAGATGACTGATGTACCCCGACTCGCAGCAAGCAACTCTCAACAAAGTTTCGCAGACGTTCGTGGATGTTGTGACAACATCAGGACTGAATATGAGACATCATGAGGACAGAGAAAACGGAAGAGGACAAGAGTATGATAGCATACGACATTTCATAACCCAATGATAAAGTTACGGGAACGGCTAAGTTGATTGACCTTACTGTTTTGTACTGCGGATCACTAATCTGAGGGTGTGAGCAGCTGTTACTTCCCCCCTCAACCGGGGAGTTGTGATGTTTGCCGGAGAACGAGGCGCCAGAACCCCTGGACGAGAGGGAGTAGCACGATGACAGGGACGTCCACGCCGCCTCACCATCACCGACGCGCCACGACATTCCTGACTGCAGCGACGCCGGAGACGCCTGTTGGAGAGGAGACGACGAGGATGTAATTTTGTTGGCGATTCGGAGGAGCAAAGGAAGAGGTATACCAAGTGACGGCTAGGGATCAAGAAAATGTATTAATGACAGTCTAGAATAATAAGAAGAGGGAATACATAACGGGTAAATAGGAGGTCACGATGGGGTATATCATTGACTGTAAGGGACAGAAGTCATTAATTACTGGTTATCAGCAGGAGGGATACTATACTGAAATTCACGGAACATCTACGGGAGGTAAATCCCTGGCCAAAGGTTGGCTGCTGGGTATAAACGATGTTATCATGATACCATCTCGCTCACCTGACAGACAAAGCATCAGGTTATCAGCGGCTGTACTTGGGTTTCAGGTTATCATCAAGATGCCAGCATTAATGATTTGTCCCACAGGCTACTGACGTCTGACAGGATGGGATGCCCACGATTCTTGCACACCTGTATATCTGATAACAGCATGACCTCCATCGAGGACGATGGCTCAAGCAGACTAATACATGGCATTCATGAAGCTGGAGTGAAACATGCAGCGAAGAGAAACTTGCTGATCCATATTTATCAAAGACTGAAATTGTTTCATACTCTCACGACAAGAGAATAATTTCTCAAAGCTGCAGTTCTAAACCACATCAGCAATGATATCCATCAAAAAAGTGTTTCTGTGGAGCCTCCAAATTGGTGACCACACGCAAATAATCTATCAAGTTGCTTCATATATAAAAGTATTTTATCAGACCGTTCTAAATCTCATGAAATACCCATCATTTCAACGTTCTTCTAAAGTGCAAGGTGAAATGATGATCAGCGGAAATGCTTGGTTAGAGGGAATATTTAACTTGCATTTAACCTTACTAACTGTAAGGGGCAGGAGGCTATACTGTCAAGAAGAAAAGGGAGTCCTATATCACTGGCGGTAGTAGTGAGGGAAGGGAAGTCTTCTGTGACCTCCATCTTTGGCTTGCTAGACGCCATGATGCTGCTAAGATTTCGTAAGCCTGGTATCACATACGGTCACGTGAACCTCCAAGGTGTAATAGACAACTACCTGAAGAGCTCAGGTGCTTGTTCCTGACAAGATTACCGGCTCCAAGCCAACCCAGCTGTTCATTTTCCTTGTCTCTGTAGCTCCTTCGACAGCTCATTTGTTAGAAGTCTGGAATCTAGAGGATTCCTTAGAAATGACTGATGAATGGGTACCTGGCGTAAGCTGGTGTGTGCACGCGTGAGAATAGATAAGGCTTAAGACTTGGCATACCAATACAAGACTAAGAGACAGGGAACACGAGTGTCAAACTCTCTCCTCGTAATACAAGTATTAACAACTTGGAGTGATGATGGGTGGTGTTCCTCCACTAACGATAAGGGCTCTAGCAACTTCGGTTCTGCTTCCCTATGAAGTTTCATGGTAGGACTAGACACACACTAGCGACAGCCCCGGCACATTGCAGTTCCTTTGAGGTGCTATATACACAGCTTCCTAACGCTTCTCGACCCAAAATTCTACTTGTAAACATAATCTCCAAATACTGTAACCTTTGGATGCATAAGACCATACGGATATTATTAAGGTCAGTTCCTATACCTAGTTTCTGAAGATTGACAGACAGGTAAAAATTAGGTAGGGAGATGAAATTACGAAGAGCAAATATCTTATCCCGATATAATGAAGGTAACGAGCGTCTGAGTTTTACGCATTTCAGCTTAATCATAACAGAGGAAATGCATTCGCGGCTTTCAAGTACTGTAAGGGACTCAGGCGTGCATTACACACCCATACGCATCATTTCTGAATCGCTTGACACATGTCCCTCTTGATACGCTCACTTATCATTACTCCTATTTCATGTAGACGCCAATGATCTATGCATTACACTCCCTGTAAACATATACTGAGGTTGCTGACAGTGATGCACAGTTGTTGTAGGGTGATCGTTAATAGTAACGAACAATGTTGTATGCAAGTATCTTGCATCTTATCCTATGTCTACTGCAACTCAAACCTAACTAATTCAAGGTAAACTGCTGAGCACGAGATCAAATGCTACAGTAATGCTGCTAGTATCTGGTCTCGGACTGAATGCCTTTATTTATGTAGCCAGTTATAATCCTGGTTATCTCACCTGATGCTGACCGAGGCTGAATCTTGGCGTGATGTCAGCGAAGAGATTCTCGGGTGTCGTCATCATCAGTGACCTGCTGATGGGCCCCCATTTCTTGTCCCCGCCACCACACATGCCATACGTCAGCTCTCCCATGCCCTGGGTGGGTACGGGCCGCACCAAACACGAGGGAAGGAAAAGATCAGATGCTGTTCTACCTTTCGCTGATGAGAGGCACATACGCCGAAAGAGATTGACATATACTAATCAAATGATAGTTGTTGGGAGATCAATGAGACTTTAGTGTCCTCCAAACTATATCTGAGGACTCCGTAGCTTAGGCCGTCCAGCACCAAGATGCATGAAGAATCAGATCAAATTAACAGCATAAGGGACTGTAATATAAAGTACTCACTTCTGGTTTTACGCAAGTTGCATCGATATGGAAGTTCTACACAAAGGTTGTAATTTAAGCTGGGGATACTTAAGCATATCACAAAACCTTTACATCTTTATTAGATATGATTATTCTGCTCTAAGACAATTCCATTTGAAAGCAATAGGAATCGTATACGAGGGAGTGTGGACTCCAGCGCACCTGAGCGAAGGGGTGCTGTTGGTAGCCCAGAGACGAGGCGATGGAGGCTGCGAAAGCGTCGTTGTGGCAAGACCCCATCGAAGATGGCTCGCCATAGATGCCAGCATTTGTTTCGAGGGGTGTGCTGCGGTACCTACAGAGAGACAAGTGTTACATGCTTCGGGTGAGGAGCATTACCTCCACTCCCTACACTTGCAGCACACTAATTATTGAAAAGATCACTATCGTAAGATTTTGTGGAAGAAACTGAAGCTGTATCTCACCCTATTTTTCTTTTCCTTGTTTTCAGGAAGAGAAGCATATCGTCGCTTTTGAGATTGTGTGGTTCATCTGACGTAAAAACGTTACTGTGAATCTGTACTTGCAAAGCGCAAAAAACAATCCGCAACGAGGGTCATTACATACTATTACTTGGTATCCTATAAAGAAATCATTTGTTTCAGAAAGAAAAGAATGGTAGAATATAAGAGTTATATTCCAAACAGCAAAAATTTCTATAGGCTTAACGCAGGTCCAATTTGCATTTCAGTAACTAACTTGAGGCATGCATCGATAAGTCCGGAGGGTTATCTCCTTTGAGACGTATATGTTAGCTTTACGACTGGAATTAACAGATTCATGCTGGCCTTTTGTCTATACTGGAAACTCTGTGGATGTGTAGCGTCACCTTTTTTCATTCCATCTCGACTAAACAGAAGCGTAGAATTTGCTTTGGCAGTCCTTTACAGGTTAAGGGTGAGCATTTCCCAAAGCGCTTCCTTTATGGCTTATTCATCTTATTGTTTAACTTTGGGTCCGGATATTCATTCTTTATAGTGAGAAGGTCGTTATGACAAGACTTTATGGATACACAAACATATTCAGATTATATATTCCGGTAATAATCTGTTCATTCGTCCATCAGCAAAAAATCTGAACGCTTGTATTTGGCTCTCCCGTCGGTAATCATGTTTCATATCTTAGTTACGCTAGTTATTCCAGGATATCAACTCGAGTTAGGAAGATATCATTCTGTTAAGCTGTTTTAAGGATTATAGTGGTCGCAAGCCTGAACGAGAGAGAGTTATATCAGTGTCACGGTTCATTCCCACCCTCTCACTCCGGTGGTGAGTCAGAGAGATAAGGTGTATGCTGTCTCAGCTTGACTCTTGACCTCACCATATCAGCAAATATTGATAATACACATGGGGAAAGAGGAAGCCTGTGGCACAGGTCAATTTACCTCAAATTCTTCTCCGGGCATAACTGAACTATAATTAAGGAGATTCCTAAGTGTAGGGCAGAACGAGCATTTCTTCTCTTCACTTCTTCATTTTTAGATACGAAATGTTATCTGAAAGCAGATCATGCGTGTACGCTGCCATCAGCAGCTGGTGTGACTTACCTTGGCATGGGTGTGAAGGCTGGAGTGGCTGGGAACTCTCCGTGCTGTAGCAGCATTTCCCCTAGAGAGGGCGGCACACCCATGTACGAGAGGTCTGGGGTGCGCCACTCTTCGCTCACGCCCCCACCCGCAGCCAGGATCCTCTCCACTGTGTGGTTCAGGTCCTGCATGGACGCCGACCACATCTGCAGCACGAGCGGGAATATCAGCCACAGAATTGAAAAATGTATCGAGCACATCTGGAACACGAGTGGGAACAATACACTGAGCACATCAGTAACTTAGATTTAAACTATGTATTGAGCAAATGTGCAACATGGGTAAAACTATGCGCAAAGCACACACAAAAACAAATTTGAATAATTTATTAGGCAATCTTCAATGTGAGTGGGTACAGTGCATTGGCCATGTCTGCAGCACGCATGGGTATAATGCTCTAGCCTTCATAACCGTAGAATTTACCCCAAGAACACTCCCAAACCATTTTGCCCCCTTCGCTTTCAAATAAGTTTCATTCAGATCCAGAACATCCAGATTCTACTTGTCAAACTTTGCACCTATCTCTTCCTAATTCTCATCCTGATTACATCCACACAGACACACCACCACCCTAAGCCTCTGAGTAGTAATCCTCGTTCCATTCTTTCTTTTGCTCCTCTTCTTGGAAAGCCCCCTATCTATCGCCTCTAACATGTAGGAGAGGAGTGGATAGTTTTCTCAGACGCCTATTCCCTTGGCGGTAGCACTTTCCTGAGTGGTACCTTCCTGCCACCTGCTCACTCTGACATACCTGCACCAATATCATCTCAAACTTAACTACCCCTATACCTTGGCCTTACCTGCTTCACTGGCACTTCGATCACATTTACACTTCGGCCATAAATATATAAACTATCATCTCGGCCACATTGCACTTAAGCCTGACATCTCTGCGGTACACATGGACACTAATTGGGTGGTTGATTGAATAGTTTATGCTTGTCAACTACTTGGGTCATTAAGGCCATCAAGACCAAGTAAATACATCTAGTCGAAAATCTTGGAACACCTTCTCCGGGCTTTCAAGGTAATTCTAAGACATACACACACTCACTGCATATAAGGCTCTTGAGTCGATACTCCCATAAACGTACCTTGTTGACGACATTGTTATTGTTGTCACTTATGTTTGTCATGTTATTGCTGCTACTGCTGCTGTTATTGTTATTGTTGTCTGGATACGTATTCTTGAGGGTATGTTGAGGAGGATCGTCTTCTGTCTCGTGATTTGGGGACGACTTCCTGGAGAGGTCGAGGGGTGTGTTTGGAGCCCCTCCAGCACTCCTGCCACACCCGGAGTCATCGAATTCGGCACAACACCCATCACCGTCACCCTCTGGCAATACGGACGGTCAAACAAAAGTTGTGTCACAAACACACACACAGGAGATGGGTCTCCGCGTGTGCAAAACTCACTTCTCGTACAGTACAAATGGGTAAAATTGCACTCCTTGGGGAAGATTCTATGGCCAAAAAGGGGGATATATATACATAAGTCAATGTCCCACTGAATTTTGATAATGGAAAGTGATCGTCTATGAAAACTATTAATTGATGGCCACGAGATACTAGAAGTTGGCTGTAAATTTGTATTACAGACACTTCTGCTTTGTACCAAGGGCATGGGGAAGCATATATACATGCACAAAACTAATAAAGATGTGGTGGACAGCCTTTCCTGCTATATTCATTTTCTTCATGTGGAATGACGGATCCTTGCTTATTCCACTAACATACCTCTAAACATGATTGTGGGCAATAGTCAGCTTCCCCTCCGTCACTACCACTCCATCAGTTTATGCCGATCACAGGAAACAATTTAGACAATGTGCCGTCCACCTACAACAGCCTCACCTGTGGATTTGATGAGGGAGCTGGCGAGGTTCTCTAAGGTATGATCGCCGATCTTGAGGTAGAGGAGGCTGGTGTCCAGGGAATCCACACTCATACTTGTTTCAGCCATACTTAAATTATTATCAACTTGTACATGAACGCATTTATCTACGTAAGCTTCTCTCCTGAAGCAGAAGAAAGAAGTTATGAGTCTCATTTTATCTTAGAGAGTCTTGTTTACACAGATACTTTAGTAGTTCGTGTCAGATATAACAACACTGAGTATCTAAAGATTAGCTAAAAATGACAGCGGACCCTGCAAATTCGTGTCACAGAGGCCTTCCAAGGGTAACAAAATCACCGGGGGATTCCATCTAGTTCCAAAGCTCTCTCGAAGGCAAATGATATTGCATTTCTCTAGCACCAACAACAGCGGACCTATGAAAGCATTATCTAGGAATTATCTAGGAAAGTAAGTAGGAAACCCTCTGAAAACAATACTGGAAAACAAGATGATGAGCGTTCAGAAACTCTTCAAGCCTAGGAATTCTAGGGCACCTCTGTGACCAGCACATGTAGACTTTTCCTGTTGATAAATACCTGTCACAATGGAGAGATGAGATGTAGACAAAACTAGAAAGCTATTTTTGCTAATCCTTGAATCAATGGGAACCATCCAAGGTCAGCAAAAATGTGGACTCCAACTACTAAGACTAAAACCATTCTAGACTCTGGAATTCCCATACATTTGCATGTTGTAAGAACTGGCTATACTACTACCTGTCTAGACCAGGCATTTGCGGACCTCTTTCCCTCTGCAAGCAACTCTAGCAGCCACCAGATCCACCAACTCGCGACTCTTGACGACTAAAAACTTTAAGACTCTCCAAAACTAAGAGCTCCACGACCCTCTCCCTTGCCTTCCATGACTAACAAATCATTGCATATGAACTGGTCTTTCAAGACTGATACAAAGGTGTCAAGAAGCTGATAATCTGGTCTCTAGGAATTATACGCTATTCTCTAAGGCCTTTACATCAGTCATACAGAACAAACCTTGATCATCCTATTAGCAATGCGGGAACAGTGAATATGGTGTTGATCGGATGGTATGCGTAC